>PVIJ01016457.1:0-32663 GCA_004024925.1 Scalopus aquaticus | reverse complement strand
TTTGTAGTTTTCTTTGTGTAAGTCCTTTATGTCTTTTGTTAGATTTATTCCCAGATATTTGATTTTTTTGGTTTCGATTTTGAAGGGGATGGATTTCTTAATTTCTTCTTCTTCAGATTGGGTGTTTGCATAGAGGAATGCTACTGACTTTTGTGCGTTGATTTTGTATCCTGCTACTTTACTGAACTGGTCTATTATTCCAAAATAGTCTTAACTAATGTAAATATTCCTCTCACCAAGAAGCTAAAAAGTTGGTCAATAATATGTCACAGGGAGCTTCCCTGGTGGTGCAACGGATTAAGTGCAGCACTATGAAGCTATCCAGAGCCACTGCAGCATGAGCTCGATACTCAGCCAGGGAGCTTCCCACATGGCACAGCAAACCTCTCCTGTCTTGCCCGCTGCTCCCCTCAGCAGTATATTTCAGTCCATCTGCCTGTTCTGCTTTCCACGCTGTCTCTGGTGAATCCTCTCTCCACCCCACACCTCTGGCCTACACCCCAGCTTGTATGCATAAATAAATAAAATCTTTAAAAAATAATAATAATAAAAAATAAATAAATAAATAAATAAATATGTCACAGCCCATGAGATGATTCGTTATACCTAAATTCTTCCCTTAATTGTTAATTAAAGAAAACCAGTATCCAACAACAGATCACGTTAGGTGCTAAAAGAAAAGGAGACAGCAAGAAAATAAAGATTCTTTCCTCTCTTAAGGATGTAAATGATATAAACACAGGCTGTAAAGACAAAAAGGGAGTATTTCAAGAAAGGGTTGGGGTGGGATAGAGTCACAATATATATGAAAAAATATTTTATCAAAGCTAAGATATTATCAATTGTAAGATACTATCAATTGCAAGCACCATTATTTTATATTTCACTTAGAAAGAAAAAGTGCTGCAAAATTAACTGTTAATTAACAATTGTTCATTAATTATGATATATCATCAATAGTAAGATGCACCCCAATATGAGAGATGCTTCCCAGTTTGAGAGATGTTAAAGGATGAAGGTAAGAGGAAGAGAGAGATAGAAAAGAATCAGGAAGGTGGAGCGGCAGGGAGAGAAAAATAATAATTTTAATAACACAAAATCAATTTCCCAGGAACCTCAAAGTCTCAATGATATGAAATATCAGTTATTCATCAAAGTTTGTTATCAGGGAGAAAAAGTCATTAAAAAAAGTGTACTCAATTAAACCTTTCTTAGTCTTTCCATTTGCATTGTATATGTGTACATATCACTTTATTTTTAGCTTTACTGAATTGCTTTGTATTCAGCACATAGTTTGTATACAGCACATAGTTTGGTCTCACTTTTTTTTTCCAATTTGTGATCCAAATTGAAGATCTTTTTTTTTTTTAAAGGTGAGTTAAATATAACCAAAAAATAAATCTTTAAAATCCTAATTGACTTGTATATCACTGGCCATGTCTCAAAGAAGCAAGCATAACTGAAAATCATAATAGCAAATTTAAAAAAACTTAAACATGTAATTAATTTTAATGAAAATGCTCCATATCAAAACTCATGAATTATGAACACATAGCTTTAAATGCTTGTGTTAGAAAATAACACTAATAATAGTGAGTGAAGCATCTATCTGAAGGAATCAGAAAAAAAAGGAAATAAAATAATATTTCAAATAACACAATAGGCTAGATTACCCAATTCTCTCACTCTAAACAACTAAAAGTGATGGATAAAATTTTATTTAAAAAAATTAACAGCATCAAAAGCTGACAAGATTTACAGAAATAACCAGAAAAAATGATTGAGAAAACAGAAACTCAAAGAGATAAAGGGAATAATCAAACTGGCTTTGCCCTGTTGACATCTGCCTAACTCAAAGTTGAACTTGAATTTTGATGACCTCTTGAGAGATAACACAGGTCAGAGTTTAAAACCCGCTCAACAACAAGTAAAACAGTGACCCTTTCTCCAGAAACTTGAGATCCCAAGTTTCAGAAAAAGAATGAATTTTTTTTTCAGATAAAGAGTGACCCAGAAATAAATCCAGTCTACCAACACCACATCTTATCCTCAAAGAATAAGTTTGTCTTTCTGTTGTAGAAGAAAACAGGGATATCAATAGGTTATAAAGTTAAGTTGGCTCCCACACATATTTGCAACCCAGATTTATCCTATTCTAACAGTTAAAAACCTCAAGGGATGAATTTATTCACCAAACTATAGAATTTTGAGGAATCTTGGGAAAAAAGGTTAATATTCTTGAAGCAATGAAATTCCTTTTTGGGTCACAAAAACTACTCACAAATATTATTTCTATAAGCATTCTCAAGGTCAAAATGTCATATAGGATATATATAAAGAAATCTACACCTAAGTAGAGTCTATGAAACTTCAAAAAACTAAGAAAACAAAACTGAAAGATGTCAAAAGCAGCCAAAAGCAAGAAAGATTCATTCAAATGAATAACTGTTAGGTAGCTGATTTATCAATAGCAACAACAGAAACCAGAACAAAGTAGATTTATTTCTTCCAATGGTTTGGGAAAAAACTGTCAAACCATAATTTTATACCTAATGAACTACCAAGAATGAGGGTGATAAAGACACTTTCGAGTTTACTATAGAAAACCTCATTGAAGAAAATCCTAAAGAAACAATATTCAGAAAGAATGTGATCCAGATGGAAAAATATGAAAACCCTAGAGGAATCACAAGGACACAAAGTTGGAATTAACAGAAAATTCATAGCTCACTGTCACCATTGTCTGCCACAAAGACTGATGAGTAGAAAAAAAGTTGACAGCAAGAGGCAGAAATGGACCCACAATGGAAAAAGGAATAAGTAAGGTTCTAGTAATATTCTAAGTCACTAGTCCAGTTGTTCCTAAGACTAGATGAAATCCTGTACTTGATACCACTATCCTTATATTAAATTATGCTTTTCATTTAAAAATTACACAAAGGCGAAAGGTCAGAAATTAATGAACTATCAATTATACAATATAAAAAATCAAAGTCAAGCACAGGTTTTTTGATAAAGCTAAGAATATATATATAAAATCTCTAGCAAGACAGATTAAGGAAAAAGGTTAAAGACACAAAGAATATTAGGGATAAAAAAGAGAAATATGTAGACAGCAGAAATCAAAATTTAACAAAAGAATGTTTTGAACAACTTGATGCCAAATACTTAAAAAATTCAAAATGACAAAATGGGTGGATTCCTAAAAGAAGAAATAACTTTCTAAAAACTGACCTAATTAGAAACAAATTCTAAATAAAGCTACTTAGAAATGCATACTCCTCCCCCACAAAATGCTAAGTCCACACCCTTCCCAACAAATATTAAACCCAGATAACTGAACAGACTTTCAACCAGTCTTTCAAGAAACAGATCATTCCAGTCTTATATAAAGTCTTTCAGAGGGGGTAATAATTAGTTCCCAACTCATTCTTGGAGTTTGACATAATCTATTACCAAAATCAAATAGACCACACAATAAAAACAATGGGCCAATGTCACTGTGTACACAGGGGCAAAAATCCTAAATGAAATACTAATAAACTAAATCCACGAGTACATATAGAAAAAATTATCATGTTGAAGCTGGGTTCATTCTAGCAATGCAAAGATACTTCAACATTAGAAAATCTGTAAGCGGTCACTACGTTAATAGAATAAAGGAGGACAAAACACAATTGCACAAATGCAGAAAAAGCATCTGACAAAATTCAAAACTCATTCTACACACACACACACACACACACACACACACACACACACACAAATCTTAGCCAACTAACCACAGAAATGTCTTTATCCTCTAGAAAATCTATCAAAATTCTATAGCAAACATTATTCTTAATGGTGAACATAAGGAGCACTTCCTTTTAAAAATTAGGTGCAAAACAAAGATGCCCACTGTTAATACCTGTATCAAATACAATACTGGAGATCCTAAGCAGCATAGTAAGACAAGAAAAAGAAAAGATGTAAGCAATGGAAAGGAAGAAACAATGTGCACCTATCATAGTTCAAAATAATTAAGGTAGCTGACTATATTAAAAAAAATTTTTTTAGCAAATAGAAAATGGAAAGGGAAATATATTATGTACAATAGTAACAAGAAATAAGATATCTAATAATTAAATCTAAGAGAAGACTTAAGAGATATTTATATAGAGAGAAAAACCTTACTGGGAGATATCTTTAAATATCTAAATAACTACAAAGATATTCATATTCAAGGACAGGAAGGCACAATATCATAAAGAGAATAAATAAAACACTTTGTGTAGATTAAACGTATTTTCCCACTTGATTGAAATGACTCCCATTTATGGATATTTTTTCAACTGGTATAAGTTTATCAGTATTAATCATAGGTATTTTACTTTAATTAAATTGTAGTAACAGTTGATATAGCACTTCAGAGTTCTGACAGCTTCAATTAAGAAGTACAAATGAAAAACATAGGATTAGTATATGGCTGAGTTTGAGCTGCATATGCTGTGATCCCTTGGTTCAAAAGTCATTCATCACAATGTAATTTCTGATAACCACTCTTGCAAGTGATAAAATGTTGCCTACATTTTTATACAACAAAGTTTTGGTTTTTGATAATAACTGAACTTGTCAAAAACACCTGTATTTAAAAACCACCTGAAAATGTAGACATTTAGGGGTCTCCCTGGTGGCACAATGGGTTAAGTCTCAGCACTATAAAGCTATCCAGAGCCACTGCAACAAAGTTTGATACCTGGCCAGTGAGCTTCCCACATGGCGCAGCAGACTTCTCCTGTCTCGTCTGCTGCTCCCCTCAGCAGTGTATTTCAGTAGCTCTGCCTGTTCTGCTCCCCACTCTGTCTCTGGTGAATCCTCTCACCAACCCCACTCCCCCAACACAACTGTGGCCTACACCCCAGCTTGTATGCATAAATAAATAAATCTTTAAAAAACATAGACATTTATTCTATGTGAAAATTGAATTTACAAGAGAAAAACAAAACACACTCATAATACAATGATCTTACTGGGCTCAAAGGATATCCCTAGTAAAGCTATGTGTGGGCCTTACTTTGTGCATGTGAGATCTATAAGCAATAGCCCACGTTGCTTTACAATAGATCTGAACTTGTTCAAAACTATGATTTTCTTTAGGTCTAACTTATTCAAATTTAATTTTTGCTTATGTAAGTTCTGTGATATACTACTGCTTAAAGTTTGCTTTATCTAAATTTCTGAGACAAGAATAGACACAATGATCATTTGTTTTACTAGCTAAGAGATAATACTAATTGTTAACTTTTACTAAATGCTTACTGTGTGCCAAATACTATTATTAAGTGCTCTGTATGTATTAAATCACTTAATCCTCACAATAACCCTATCAGGTGGATAATATACCATCTACATTTTACAGATAGGGAAACTGAGGTTCAGAAAGTTAAGTAACTTTCCCAGTGCCACACAAGTGCAGAAACTTAGGGAATTATACTCAAGTAGTCTGTCTCCAGAGTCCAGACCCTCAATTACTCTGTTATATTTCTTTTCACAATAATTAAAGATACATAAAATCATTATGGACCAAAAAATCACCATTAAGAAATTATCAACAGGAATTATTTAACAGTTAACTAATAAAAATACCAATACCACTTATCATAGGATGATACTTCACAGCTATCTCAAAGTTTCATGGCCATGATTAAGAGTTTTAAAGTTGGACAGACCTGGCTTTGAATCTTGGCTGTGCCCTTTACAAGCTGTGTGACTTTGGACAAGTTTCGTAACTTCACCAAGCCTCAGTTTCCTCATCTGTAAAATGAGAATAATAAACATCTCACAAATCTGCAACATTAATCCTATGTTACATTGATAGGGTACTTCCAACAAAGCACATGTACACAATACAAAAAGTAGAGATTCTCAATTTCCCCCAGAATGAAGGATTTTATTATACTGCTATCACAAAGATGCCAACTTCAAGGCACATAGTAACTATAAGATCACACACACTAATGTAGAACCACAATTTCCTCTAATTTATAACAAATAACCCCTCCCCCACCTGATAAAAGTCAAATGCCTCCAGATAAATTACTGGATCTTTGAAATATAAGACACTATATATACATAGAAAAAGTGACAGGTAAAGACACTGTTGTTCATTGAGAACAGTGCTCACAAATCCCATTCCACACATCATTTCTAAGACTAGCAGTATTCAGCAGGAAGAGCTATCCAGAAAGATGGATTCCTGACACTGACAGGAAGGAATTTTCATAAGAGAAAAACAGAATTAGAGTAGAAAATGGACCCAGAGCTCACCAGAATACAAGGGCAACTTACTTAAAACCACCTACACCATCTCCATGTTTAGACATGTGTTCCACGTTGCTAACCCTTCTCACATGAACTAAAATTGAAAATTCTACTCATTTCCTTGTAGTAAACAGTTGTTCGGCAAAATGTTAAAAATCTGTTGGGCTTATGATTTGTTTGTTTTGCATACTTCTCTCCGTCCCCAAAGAAAATACATAGTTGGTAAAAGGGTAAATATTATGGAATCACAATTATAGAATCAGGTTTTGCTTTCAAAATGCAAAGTGGTCACAAAGAGAGTATCTATTAAACTGCATATCAGAGATTTCTGATTTATGCAGAAAATTACACAAGGAAAATTAAGTTATCAAATGGTTCACAAGGTTAGAAACAAGTAACTTGGGGCCTCCCTGGTGGCACAGCGGTTAAGCGCTGCGCTATGGAGTTGTTGGCAATGGCAACCTGAGTTCGACGCCCGGCCAGGGAGAGCCCCACATGGTGCGACAGACCTCTCCTGCTTAGCCCGCTGCTCCCCTCAGCAGTGTGTTTCCATCGATCTGCCTGTTCTGCTCCCCACTCTGTCTCGGGTGAACCCTCTCACCGCCCCACACCTCTGGCCTGGACCCCAGATTGCATGCATAAATAAATAAATCTTAAAAAAAAAACAAGTAACTTGTAGAGTCCTTTAATAAGGCAATTCAGATAGAATATTTACAGAGCACCTGCTGTGTGCAATGCAATCACAATACTAAGTATTAGGAGAAGTGACAATCTCTAACCATTAGGTTATCACAATTAAGGAAGGGACTATAAAAAGAATTTATAAGGGAATACTATAAATGTATAAATGTAGCACAAATTGCTATGGGCTTTAAAAGGGAATATCTTTAATGAGCTAGAGAGGCATTACTTCATTGAAGGTGTAGAGCATTTGAAAAACAGAATTCTAAACAACCCTAATTTGTGAATACAAAAGCAATGTAAACTAAAGTGCTTTTCTTCAGTTATTATAGAATTTTTGCCTCTTAGTTACTTACTATCAAGGTGGAAGAAAGAATACGAAAATGTACTAAATAAATCTAAGAAAACATTTCCAATAAGAAGTCGATAATAATGGCTATATCTTTAATTGCCATTTACTTTCATGTACTAGCTTAGGATTTTATAAGAAATTTTGGTTTATGTAGAAAAATTAAGAAAAAAAATTTGAATAACTTGAGCTGTTTATTCATTCACCATTCATTCACTTACCCAATTCCTTAAAAAAAAAGAACTAAAAAGTACAAATGGGCACAAAATTTAGCTCTAAGAATAAAGACAGCAAGACACAAAAGAACATGAAATGAGTCACACAGAATTAGTTAATAAAAGGAAGCCTAATTATTCATGTCTGTTTCTACCTCGAATTTAACTTATGCATCTTCACAATAAATAGACACTAAAATGTGTCCCTCATAACAGATTTACAAGATTAAAAAATAATTTTTGGTAAATTTTATTGAAGTACTATACATGTAGAAGACACTGAATAAATCATAAGTGTACAGCTCAATTAATTTTCACAAAGAAACACACTCATGTAACTAGCCCCCAGAGCAAGAGGAAAACATTATCCCATGCCAGAAGCCCTCTCTTCCAGTCAGCACCCCTCCCCCAACAAACATAACACTATCTTCACTTCTAACATCACAAAGTATTTTGTCTATTTTTAAACTCCATAAAAGATCCTATTATATGTACTCTTTTGCATTTGATTTATTTCACTAAACATTATGAGATTCATCCACATTGTTTCTCACAGATATAATTCACTCATTTTCTTGGATAGTGTGCTTCACTATTAAAATGGAAAAACAAAACCTAAATCATAAAGTTGTTGTGAGGTTTAAGTAAGAAAATAAATGTACAGTAATTGGCACAGGAAAAATGACATTCCAGAACATTAGTTCTCTTCTTTTCCTTCTCCTTTATCAAGGTCACGTAATCTTACTGGTTGCACCATATACTCTGTGCTTTCTCTTAACAAAACACACAGTTTCCCCTAACTGGAATGTTCTTCTTTTAATTGTTTTCTCCAATTATATTTATTGGGTAAAGCTGGTTTACATCACTGTATTTGTCTTAGGGGTTATAGGTTCAAATCTCTATAATAATGTTTCACACCACAAGCACACCAAAGCTACAATTATCTTCTATCATGTTCCACTGGGCCCTCTCCCTTCCCTTCATCCTCTCTACCATTCTCCCCTTTGGTTTTGCAGTCAGAATTCAAGGGTTTGTTATTGGTCTGGTTTCATCTGACCCTGTGTATATTTCTTCATATTCCATATGTGAGATCATTCAGTGTTTCTCTATTTCCTGCAGACTTACTTCACTAAGCATTATCCTCTCCAGGTCTATTCATGTTGCAGCAAATGGCAAGAATACATCTTTGTTTCTAACTGAATAGTACAGTACGTTTTCCTTTGCCATCTCGCCCATTCTCAAATCCTACCTCTTCTTCAGAAGTAATGCTCAAGTGCCACCTCTTCTATCTCCCTTGTTATTTTCACCCATGCCACTTAATACTTTCCATCTTATATTTTGCATTCAATTGCATACTTGAGGAAAGAGGACATATCTGATTCCCCTTCATTGCTCTTACTACACAGAGCAGACTTTATATATGTGTGTATATATATATCTATATATCTAGATACACACACACACACACACACAAACACACACATACTCAAGTATTTGTAGCCTAAGTAGCATTACTCTAGAACTATCGTTACCACCAGAGTGATTATGTCTATCCATACCTGGCATTTTTTTAGTCAAAACGCTCAACTATCACTGTTGCTGTATTTCTATCAATACCTGCATTTACCAATATATCTATTTGAAATAAAGTTAGATGATAAGGTTATTTTAAAAAGATAAAAAAAAAAGAAAAAGAAAAGATAGGAATAAGAACTCATCAATACTATATTCAAGGTGAGTTTTTACAGATGTTAGTCAAATTATTTAAATGACTATATTTACTGATTTGAAGATTGAATAAAGAATACCTACACCCACAAAATGTCCCTTATTAACAAGTAATTATGTAAATGGTGTTCAAATTTTCTTAATAAATTTGCACAGGTATTTATCTAGAACAAAGATCATCTAAATTTACAAAGCACCCTTTTTAAATTTATGTGAGTTATGTAGGAAACGTTTGGGGAAATGAATAGAAAACATGAGGCGCTTAAGGTTACGAGGCCAGGACAGAACCTCAAACCAAAAAAATAAAAAATAAATAAATCAGATCCTTCTCAGTATTTTAACAATTTCTAATTTTTTTATTTGATCAACAGCATTTTTCCTTAACCTTTACTTTCTCTAAATGATAACAACTTTTTGTCCTTTTTCATGATTTCTATAGTAAACAATAAGGTCAAGTTAGTTCAGCCACAACTCATATAAAAAGAACTTAGGAATTTTTAGGTAATATTTTATTTTTAAATCACTTTTAAAAATTTACAAATACCACCAACTATGTGTACCACCAATTAAAAATTTACAATTACCACATCTGCTTTGTCATTCTCTTAAACATTTTTTTCTGAATCATGTGGAAGTGAATTGCAGACACTGTACCATTTTAGCTCTCAATATGTCCATGTATTTTCCTAGAAACATGGATATTTGCTTATATAATCACAGTAAAGTTAAATTAATCAGATCAGTATTGTATCAATGTTAAAATTGCTATTATATACTTACAGTCCATATCCAAATGCCATTAACTGCCTTTAAAACGTCCTTTAAAGCTACTGATTTTCCCATTCCAGAATCTATTTCAGGATCATGCACTGTATTTAGTTGTAATCTTCAGATTTAGTCGTCTCTTCAGAATCCTATCATATAGAACAGTTCCTTGGTCTGTTTCTTAGGACTAATATTTTTAAAGAATACAAGCCAGTTATTTTATAGAATAACCTTCAATTTAGGGTTTTCTGATGGGTCTCATGTTTAAATTTAGGCTGCGCATTTTTAGTAGGAATGTCACAAAGTAATGTATTCTCAATGCACAAGCTGCAAAATGCTCGTAGGTTCCAACATCGGTCTAACTTTGACCAATTGGTTAATGGGTATCGGCCACCAGATACCTTCACTATAAGTGTACTTTTTTTTCTCTGTAATGAGTAAATATTTTATAAGGAATTATCTTGAAGCTATGTAAATATCATATTTCTCATCAAACTTTCAACCTAGTAGTTTTGAAGTTTCTGCAGATGATTCTGGTGTGAAAGTATTTTTATAATTGTTCTATATGTATTTGCCATTTTAAAGAACTTTCCCTTCTCCTCCACTTAGTTATTTATTCATTACTGACTTTACCACTTTACCATTGGTTCTATTTTTCCAATGGGTTATAATCTTTAACTCTCATTATTTGTTTGGCTAGTTAAAGCTTCTCTAAAGTGGTTCTGTAACAGGATGGTCCCCAGGAAAAAGGGTGTGTCCCAGGTTCCCTGTCCCACCCAAGGTAGGGTGGAACTGAGCAGGATATAAGAAGCTTGAGAACAGAGACAGGACACATGGAGGAGACCCACACAGAGGACACACACAGAGGAGAGAGAACACACAGACAGAAGACAGGAGGAGACAAAAGGATGGAAAGCCAGAAGAGGCCCAAGGAGCAGAGAGACTTGTAAAGAAGCTGCACTGGACTGGACTGATTGAAAATAGATATGGGTGAGATGCATGGGAAAGTTAACGATGGCTATGTTGATTTTGGTTTTGATTATGTTCTGTTCTGCTCAGAATTCTCTGACTGTTTCTGACCCTTTTGTATGGGTCCCTGTGGAAAGGTATTTCCCCAGAACTGTCTGGCTGTTTCTGACCCTTATGTGTGGGTCCCTGCCAAAAGCTGTTCTAGACTTGTGGCAGGCTTTCGAGATTTGCTTTGGACCAATCCCGTTCAGGTGGACTTTTACCCACAAGGGTTGGATAATATTGGGTGCTTGACTTAGACAATATATTCGTTGTCTTCTCTGTCTTTTCTTATTGTATTAAAGTCTGTTTCCACTTAAGGTCCTACATGTTTTGTATTGATGCAGCAGATGGCAGAACCCATTTAGAACAGGGCAGGTCTGGGTTTTTGGGGTGCCCCTCTCCTGCCCTGTAACAGTTCTTCTTTTGACATGTCCCCACCATTCTTTAACCACCTTCTTACTTTCCAAAACAATAATGTTTTAGGTTCATCTTTTACTTTCCCTGATCCAGTTCTGCCTGTTAGTGGTACAAGGCCTCTGGAAGACATTTCAGCAGGCTCTTACAAAATTAAGCATATTCTTATCATACAATCCAGCAATCCCTATCCTTGAAATTTATCCCAAAGAGGTGAAAATGTATATCCTTCATTCAGTTGTTTGTAACAGCTTAATTCATAATTGCTAAAACTTGGAAGTAACCAAGATGTCCCTTACTGCAATATATCCAGAAAATGTAATTAATATTCAGCTCTAAAATGAAAAGAGCTATTAAAAAACATAAGGAGGGCCTCCCTAGTGGCACAACGGGTAAAGTCTCAGTACTATGAAGCAGTACGGAGCCACTGTAGCACAAGTTCGATCCCCCGCCAGGGAGCTTCCCACATGGCGCAGCAGACCTCTCCAGCCTCTCCGGCTGCTCCCCTCAGCAGTGTATTTCAGTAGATGTGCCTGTTCTGCTTCCCCACTCTGTCTCTGGTGAGTCCTCTCACCCGCCGACACCCCAGATTTGGCAAGCCAGCATGGATTTGAGCCATCCGTGGTTAGTCAGCCCCATGGGGAAATTTGGCTTCCCCATGGCACTGGCTACCATAAGCGCAAATGTGATTTTTGTTTCTCTAGTGTGTTTGTTTTAGATATCTGTAGATTTGCAGTTGAGAAAAAGCTGTCTTGGGCCTTGTGGAAATGCTGTGTGTCTGTGTGTAATCTGTTTGTAGTCATCTGCTAAGAGGTTTGATTTTGTGGAAACTGTTCTGTATAGTAGTTTTACTAAAAAGATGGTAGTAAGTTGGACCACGTGACCAGATCAAAGATGGCGTCTGAAGCCAATGGGCTTCTCTGAAACTCAGTTTTTGTTCTTTTGGCTCCTTCTATGATTTTTGCTGTTTGTGGCATCTTATTTTTAGCTAAAATTGATTTGTTGGAATTTTGGATTTTTGTTTGTAATCTCTGCTGTTTTACAAATCTCACTAGCATATCTAAAACCAATAATGGTTCTTCACTGATTGACTTTGGTTTTGATTTTGACCACTCCCTGACCTCTGATCACTCCCTGATCTCTGCTTGAGGGGTTTTTACAAGCTGATTAATGGAGCAGTGGTGCTTAAATTAGCAAATGTATACCTGGGTATGAAAAGCCTTGATCAGTAACTGGTAATTGTTGGTAGCCATAATGGATTCTTGGACATAACTTGAGTTTTTGCAAGGTTTGGATCAGAAAAAACGGATTTAGTCTGAATTTGAAAGCATTTGCTGCTGTGAATTTTGTCTACACAATTTGTTCTGGGAATGTTTTCCATTTGAATTCTGGATTGTTTGATGACTGGTGTAGGACAAGATTCTAAAATTCTGTTTCCTACTGAAGAAAGTCTGCTGTGAAAAGCACATAATGTAACTGTACCAGGTTTTCATACCTGTGTTGTTGCCGTGGGGGAGGTATAATCTGTACTTTGATGTTGAATCTGTTCTTTCAGCTTCTCTCCACAGTGGCTAACAGAAGTAAGGAGATGACCCCTTTTAATTGAAAGTTAACTGCTGATATTTGATTTTGCTCTTTCTGGTTCTGTTTCAGGATACCCAAGGATTGCATGCTTGATGACTGACAGGAGATGACTCCTTTTATTTAAAAGTTAACTGTTGATTTTGCTCTTTCAGCTGCTATCTTGGATACCCCAGGATTTGACTCCTAATGGGAAGGCTTAAACCCCTAAAGTGAACAAGGCTGTGTAACTCTTTTGTAATTACTGAAACTTTTTCTTCCTGTTTCTAAAGTCTTAGGTTTGTAGGATGACAACTGAAACCTGTGATTTCTGCCAGCAACACTCCATAATTTTTTTGGAATTTAAGATATTTTTTTCTGAGGCTACAGAGAAAAACTGCAGTTGTATTAAATATCCCACGTGGCATAACTAAGAGCTCTTTGTGTGTCTATATTTGTATGTCTGTATGTCTTTTTCTCGTACCTAAATGTCTTGGTTTCTAGAAGTTGTAAAATTGGTTTAGATGGTGCCTATAAAAAATTTTTAAAAAAACTAAAACTTTGGCATGTACCAAAAAAATGCTAACATTGGTTTTCTGAAACTTACAAAACCTTTCAATACCTGAAATGTATGTAAATTGTCAATTTTTGATTGTTGTCTTGCAATACTGTATATGCAAATGGTTTGATACCTGCAGAAACTGTTTCTGAAAGAAATTGTTCCAAGAAAAATCTCAACTGATTCCAATTGATGGAACTTTCGACAGTAAAAAAATTTCCAAGGGACTAAAAAGACTGTTGGAGATAAACCTGATTTTTGATAAGTTTTGTTTAATTTTTGCTTTGACTCCGTTTTCTTGTTCTGACTAATCAGTATCTGCAGCAATTGTTGCATTTTTTTAATCATGGCTAACTTGTGTTTGCATTTTCTCACCCCTTGATACCAACATAGTATTAAAAATGGTGGTAGTAATTTTTACTACTCATGGAAGAGTATTTTTGCATAATTTCATTAGGGAATTTCGTCATCTAAACTGAAGAAATTGGAAACATGTCTCATCATACAGCTTTGATTGGACTTCTTCCAGGAAGTTGAATTTGAACTGAACCAAGAAGAGGAGAATCTACTGCTTTGTTTGTAGGGTTCCAGAGACCTCCAAAGGAGGTAAGGAAGCTTGTCTCCATTGGCAGGACTGGAAAACCTGGAAAAAGAAAACGCCCTGGTAACCTCAAGAGGAAACCCCAGGTGGAGTCTAGTGAGACTGTTCCTGAAGCGTGCGTGGACTGGACGTCAAGAGTTCACTCTGACCTTACATGGAGTATTTCAACATAGCCTGGTAAAATCGCTGCTCTCTGATTTTGTGCAAAAATAGGAAAAATGGTCTGACAGTAGATTCAGTTAGCAAACATTTTGCCGTACTATTGGATAAAATTGGGATCGAGGTGGCGGGAACATATTTTTACATAAATTGAACCAATTAAAAAAATTTTTTTCCCTGTAATTTCGATATATTTGCTGCTTTGTTTGGCTAATGCCTCCAGATGTTTTTTTTCTTTGACATGGACTGATAAACCCTGAGAAAAGGCTGTCTCCTAAGACTACACCCTGAAATCTGTACCACCATAGATATGGTGGAATAAAAATTAAAAGGGGGGATTGTAACAGGGTGGTCCCCAGGATAAGAGTGTGTTCCCTGCCCCACCCAAGGGAGGGTGGAGCTGAGCAGGAGATAAAAAGCTGGAGAAGAAGACACACAGGAGACGGAAGGAAGGAAGCAGGATGGAGAGCCAGGAGAGGCACATGGAGCAGTGACATGTAAAGAAACTGCACTGGCCTGGACTGGTTGAAAGAGAGGTGGGTGAGAGACCCGTGGGGAGGTTGACTATGGCAATGCTGATCTTGGTTTTGATTTTGCTCTGTTCCTTTCAGTGCTGCCTGACTGTTTCTGACCCTTTTGTATGGGCTCCTGCCGAGGGGTGTTTTGATTCCTCCCAGAATTGTCTGGCTGTTTCTGACCCTTTTCCATGGGTTCCTGCCAAAAGGTGTTTTAGACTTGTGGCAGGCTTTCAGGCCTTGCTTTGGGCCAATCCCATTTGGGTGGACTTTTACCCACTAGGGGTTGGATAACTTCAGGTGCTTGATTTAGAGACTATATTGTCTTCTCTGTCTTTTCTAATTGTATTAAAGTCTGTTTCCACTTAAGGTCCTATATGTTTTATACTGATGCGGCGGATGGCAGAACCTATTTAGAACAGGCAGGTTTGGGGGTTCTGGGGTGCCCCTCTCCCTGACCTGTAACAAGCAGGTGGAATAGGTGAAAGGGGACAAATCAGGAGTTTGGATGTGAATCCTGATAAAATGTAAGTTTATGAATGAGAAAGTCATATGCCGTAATTTTTGAAAATGGCTGGTTCCAACTCTAACATCCATATTCTATTTCTCTTTAAACACTCCTCAAATCTGAATGTAATATCTCCTTCCTCTGAATTATCATTTTCCCCACTTCTTACCGTATTTATTACCTTTTATGGATAGTAATTACCGGTGTATGTCATGTTCCTATAGAACGTAGGCAACTAGAGTGTAGCCTTCATGATTTATAGTAGTACAGTTGTTAAAAAAGCCACTGTTTATTGAACACATTTATCAATTAGCTCATTTAATCCTTCTATTAGTGTTTAACGGGAGGAATTTCAGGTACAGAGATATTACATAATTGATAGAGAATTACAGCGCTAATAAGTAGGCTAACATTTAACCCAGGAGTTAGTTTGAATCTAAAGTCAGTGTTTCATGTTGTCTTTAATCAACCTCAGTATCTAATTTATGACCTTGTCTGCAAAAGTCATCTAATATATTTGTAGTGAATAAATTAAGTCTGTCTTGGGACAGAAGGTGAATTACAATCAGACAGATAATCAGATCAGAACTGGAAGAAAGATGAAAAAACAAATAAGAAAATCCTTAATAAGACAAAGCTAGGCATGATTTAATCCTTGTCTATAAAAACCAACCAAACTGGGCTTCTTTGATGCCTTCAATCTGCCATGCTCTAACAGGGTGGTCCCCAGGAAAAAGGGATGTTCCAGGTTTCCCAACCCACCTAAGGGAGGGTGGAGCGGAGCAGGGAGGAGAAGAAGCTGGAGACGAGACTGGAGAAGGAAGGAAGCAGGATAGAGAGCCAGAAGGAGACCTGAAGGAAGCACCTGGAGCAGAGAGACATGTGAAGAAACTGCACTTGCTTCTTGGTCCTGGACTGGTTGAAACAGATGTGGGTGAGACACCTGTGGGGAGGTTAACAATGGCAGCTTTCATCTTGATTTTGATTTTGCTCTTTTCCTCGAAGACTTGCCTGACTGTTTCTGACCCTTTTCTATGGCTCCCGAGGGGACGGGTAACCTTGGGTGCTACTTTTGGAAACTATATTCTTTTTCTTTTCTATATTGCACACTAATTATATTAAAGTTCCTTTCCATTATGTTTTGTCTTGATGTGGTGGATGGCAGAACCTATTTAGAGAGGGCAGGTTTGGGGGTTCTGGGGTGCCCCTCTCCCTGCCCTGTAACAATGCCTCTTTTCACCTCATGGCCTCTAATCCAAATTCTAACAACTTCCTAAATTTTTTCTAAGTTAATTCTATTCATCCTTCAGAACTTTTGCTCAAATATTCCATCCTGAAAAGTATCGTTCTTTGACCATCCCCCTACAACTTAATTAAATCTCTATACTAAGATCATAACACCCTGTACATTTTTACTGTTTATCACAAATAAATGCGTATCTAATACATCGCTTCCCAACATGAATATAATCTGCACGGGAGCAGTATTCTTTTACGTCAAATTAACTTCAATGATTAATACATGCTTAAGATTAATTGTAATATTGCTTTATTAGTACTAATAATGCTGTTTAATTAGTGATTTAATAAGAGATGCTGTAATGATCCATTAAAAATTGTTAGATTGTAGCAGACTAATTAAAAATTTTGACAAGAAAACCTATAAAAACTGAATTTAAAAATAATAAACAAAGGAGGCAGCCAGGATAGAAGCCAAAATACCAGAGAAAAAGGAAATGCAAAATTAAGCCTTACATCCTCCACGACTTTTTCCTCCCGAGGTGGCAGCTAGCTGCAAACTAGGGTTTTTGGCAGTCTCACAGAGCCACAGAGACAGAAATTAGAGCTCAGAGCTTATCAAGACAGGTGGGATTTTGAGGGGTAAGATTCCAGAGAAAAGCCAGTCACATAAAAGGGAGTCTGGACTGTTTTTGCCCTGAGGGTATATACTGAATACTAACCTGTGTAAGGGCAAGTGGCCAAAAAAAAAAAAAGCAAAGTGCCTACTTTATTGCAAAAAAAAAGAAAGGTAAGCAGAGCTTTTGGTAGTCTCACAGTGCTCAAGGAAAAGAAAAATTACTCAGGCCCTGCCAAAGATAGGCCCTGGCAAACACACTAGGGTTTCATTTGATACCGCTGAAGGAAATAAGGAGAAAGTGGATTTAAACCAACCCTTAAGAAGCCGAAACAAAGCCTCAAGTCATCTCGAGCCTATATTTTGGTCATCTGCTCCTACATTTAAGTACCACCTGAAGAAAATGAAATCTTCTCTACAGATTATCAAGAGCTTCTTTAATTTCTTACATACAACATCTAACATTTATTTTAAAAATTATCAGAATGCTAGGAAACGGGACCAAATGACTAAAAGTCAAGAGAAAAAGTAGGCAACTGATCAGATGGGGATCCAGATATTGTAATTATCAGATACATTCTAAAATAACTGTGATTAATATGTTCAGGGAAAAGAGGATAAGCTGAGAATTCACCAGAGAATTGGTATCTATGAAAACAAGTAACACTGGTCACAGTGAGATCGTTACTGACTTAAAAAGGCCCTAATCTGTAGTATCTTGGTGTGTGGAACATGAACATAACCCTGAAAATTTTTTTATTAGCTCTCATTTTGAAGATATTTCATATAATTCGTTTTATGTGTTTCACCGTGTAAATTGATCCAGTAGGACTGCAACAACATCCTAAATCAGCCTAGAATGTTGTCATATTGCATCGCATTGCATAATACCATCATGCACACATCATCCAGAACTGATTGCATCATTTTCTGATGCAATGCAATACTACTGCCAGGCGGCTGCTGAAGTAAGCTGAAGTCAGCAGTGCACTATAGAAAGCCCTGTTGGAAAGGTTGAGCATTAAAAATATTTCAGACTTTGTGTGAGACAGTTTAAGTTACTGTTCCATAGAACTGTTATTATTTTATCCATTTAGGCACAATACAGAAAAGGAATGCCCCAAAAGTACATTAATATCGTGGACAATTTCTGCTCTATTTTTGGGGAAGTGACATTTACCAAAAAGAAGAAAAACATCCCTTCTCAAGTGAAGAAGGCTTATCATCTTTACTTCGGATGCAACGTTGGTGACCAAGATAAGCCGTGGGCCCCACATATATCCTGTGCTACATGTACAACACAGCTTTCACAGTGGTGAAATGGCAAAAGACCATCAATGCCGTTTGCAGTCCCCATGGTGTGGAGAGAGCCAAGCAACCACATAAAAGACTGTTAGTTCTGCTTGGTTCCTCCTCTTTCCAGTGGAATAACAAAGCAAAAGAAGTCAAGAATAGTCTACCCGAACATTCTGTCTGCATTGAGACCAGTTCCACATGGTGAGGGACTACCTATTCCAGAACCTCCAGCAGAATATTCTCTGGATTCATCTGATAAGGACAAGGGTGAGCCGACCTGTTCTTCTCCTGTTCCATCAGCATGCAGTCATCCAGATTTTCACTGTGGTGCATCATCAACCCCACACAGACTAACACAGGAAGAACTCGATGATCTGGTTTGTGATTTGGACTTATCCAAGAACAAGGCAGAATTGCTAGGATCAAGACTCCAACAATGGAATCTTCCAGAAGAACATGTCATAATTACTTTATATCTAAAGCGCCACCAGCAGTTGGAGCCTTTCTTCAGAAAGGAAAGTACTCTGGTATTCTGTTCCAATATTGAGGGCTTCATGAATGCTTTAGAAATCAATCATAACCCACAAGAATGGAGACTATTCCTAGATTCTTCGAAACTGACTCTTAAGGCTGTGCTTCTGCACAATGGAAACCATCTTCCATCTATTCTATTTCTGAACAGCTGTACAAAAGACAAGCAAAGAAATCTAAGTAGTCTATGACTTGATTTTTTTACAGGTATTAATCATAGGCCTATTACTATTGGCATGCATTTCGTGATGAAAACATCAATTTATTGCAGATTACAAAAAAAAACCTAGAGCCAAAATTAGAATCTGACTGTCATATTCATGTTGAGCATATACAAATTGATAGGAAATGACTAATTTTATTTCAGTAACATGACTTTTGTAAAAATTTGTTGACCAGTGTAATTAAAGAAATAATTAAAATTGAAATAATTTTAAAAAAACATACGAAATAGCAAAATACTTTTAACAGCAGATTGGAAACTAAATGAACCAGAAATTAGATTAATAGACAATATCCAGACAGAAAGAGAAGAAGAAGACAAAAAATACAGAAAAGTGCATGAGCTATATATGGGATGCAGAGAAAGAACTAATATACACATATCTAGAATCCCAGAAGGAAGTGAATGAGTGGGCAGAAGCAATGTAAGAAACATTCCAAACCTGATAAAAGACATCAAGCTATAGATTCAAGAAGGTCTACAGAACTCAAGAATCCTAAATACAAAGAAAACCACATAGATGCATTGTTGAAGACTGCTGAAAATCAAGTACACTGCTTCTTTAACACTAACCAAAAAAATGGAGTCAAAGACAATGTAATGATATATATAATGCTGAAAGAAAATAACTGCCAGCCTGGAATTCTATGCCCAATGACAAATATTTTTGAAAAATGAAGACAAAAGAGAAAAATGCTTTCAAAACCAAAACATTCACTTTCTACAAATTCACACTAAAAAAATTACTGATGAAAGAAAATTCTCTCTGATGGAAGTAATGGAATCTGAGAGTAGAAAAGTTTAATATGGAAGGTCTTACAAGGACTGACACCTGAGGTGGGGATAGGGATGATTAATAAATCTTGGACTAAACCTGCTATGGAAGTTCCCAGGAATCTAAGGTGGGGTCAGAAAAGACTATCAGTCAGAGGTGGGGGCAGAGAGGATTATCGGTCTTAGAAGACCAACCCAAACTGACCCCAAAGGGATACTTTCCATAGTAATTCCATCAAGGACCATAATAAAAGGACACCCCTTGCCCTGGAAAAATGCATTCTTGTCCACACTGCCTGTATCTAGGCAGGAATATCTCTTTCCTTGATCGCCTTTCTTCAATAAACTTACAGTGTGCTGATGAATGAATGGGAACGTCTGCTGAATCCTCAGAGGGACCCAAGAATCCCACGTACCAAACCCCATCATCTGAATTTCATCAGAAGCATGTTAACACAGGAACGAATCAAGAAGACTAGAAGGAGAAATGTGTCACTATGGATGACTTAAAACAATAAATTTAACAAAAAGCAAGAGGGAAATGACAAATGGAATGAAAGGTCTGTAAAGATACTTATACTGACCAAAAAATAATCACAGTAGACTGTGACAATGGTCACAACAATTCCTCCCAATCCTTATGCACTCTTTTATAATGTAACTTTGCTATTCTTCCTATCAAGAAATGGAACCTTATTTCTCTACATTTTGAATTTGGGCTTGGTCATTTGACTTAGTCAATGGGACAATAGAAACTGTGTTACAGCACGAACTTCTAAGTATTTACACACTGGGATTGGTCCTTTCTTACTACTCATAGAACTTTGATCCATCAGGTTAACATGAATCTGCCTGCTGGAAAAGCCACATAGAGAACCAACTCCCCACACCAACCCTGGCCAAAAGTCTGCCAACTAACACATACATACGAGTGAGATTATTCTATAGCACCTGGCCCTCGCCAAACTACCACAGACCACAGAGATCAATAAAGTCCAAGTAAAATGGTGAATCCACAGAATTATGAGCTATTAAATGATTTATTTTAAACCACTAAACTTTTTATGAAGAAAAATTAGCTGATACAAAACTAATACATGTAATGAGGGAAGAGAGGCAGACGGGATACAGGCACAAGTGGTTTGGTGGAGGGTGAGTGAACATGTGTACCTATGGAAGGGCAAAAATGTAACCCCAAAGTTAAAAGTAAAAAAAAAAAGGTACTAATACATATAAGTAGATCAGTGATTTAAACAAGGTTGATTTTGCCCTTGGAAATCTGGCAGTGTTTGGAAACACTTTTGGTTGCCACAATTGGGTGGATGCTCTTGCCATCTAGAGAGCAGAGGTCAGGGATGCTGCGAAATGTCCTACAATCCTAAAAGGCCTCCACAACAAAAAAAGTATCCAGCCTAAAAATGTCAACAGTGCCAAGGCTGGGAAACCCTGCAGTAAGTATGACAGTATGAGGTAGACTTTAGAACAATCTATCCAACAGAACTTTCCACAGTGATGAAAATGTACTTCATCTGTGCTACCCAATATGGTAGCCTCTAGACACAGTTGGGTAGTAAGGGCTTTAAATGTGGTTGGTTTGGTGGAGGAACTAAACATGTATTTTATTCACTTTTATTTAGCTTAGATTCAACTATCCATATACTGCTAGTGACTTCTGTACTGGAAAGCACATTTCTAAAATTTAGAGGCTAGTGATACTGATACTAAAATTTATGTTAGATAATAGTGGAAACAAGTTGGATAAAGTTAAGGCCCATACTCTCTATTCCAAACATTCTTTGTTTTAATATATTTTCAGAAATGTAGACTGATAAAACAAGAAACTAAAAAAATTACAGTAAATTTACCTATGCTGCAGAAAACAACTATTCATGAAATGCAGGCTGACAGTCTTAAAGGACTTTTCTAGGTTATTAGCATAGAAACTAGAAATCTCCCATGCTTTTTTTTTTTTTTTTTTGAAGTTTAAAGTGATTTAAGAGGACCTCCCTGATGGCGCAGCAGTTAAGCGCTGCACCATGGAGCTGTCGGCAGCAGCGATGTGAGTTCGACGCCCAGCCAGGGAGATTCCCACATGGCGCAACAGACCTCTCCTGCCTTGCCCGCTGCTCCCCTCAGCAGTGTATTTCGGTTGATCTGCCTGTTCTGCTCCCCACTCTGTCTCTGGTGAACCCTCTCGCTGCCCCATACCTCTGACCTGTATCCCAGCTTGTATGCATAAATAAATAAATCTTTAAAAAAATCATTAAAAAAAATAAAGTGGTTTAAGAAGAACTGCTGCATTTTGAGGCCTTCAAATTGCACCAAGTGAATAGCTTTTAATCAAACCATTTCAGGTAATTAAATATTCATTCACAGTGGTATTACTTATTCCCCTGCAGCACTCACCATCCATTCCTAACCCCATCCCTATCTCTTATCTACCACCACAAGTGAAGGAAGTTGATACAATACGGGTACAATTCCACAGATTTTGTTTTTTACTTGTCAGTATTAAGTAGGTCAGTTTTCTGCTCTACTGGGTGTTTTGGCAATACGTCTTTCTTACTAGAATGCAGTGGCTGCTCTCTGTGGTAAGCACATAACACAAAGGAAAAAAAGACTGAATAACTCTCCTGTAGGCTGCCTGATCTCTAAGAAGAAAATCCCTGAGTCTTAACTGAATGAAACAGGAAATTCTGAGAGAACAGAAAAAAGCAAATTCAAAATTTGTTCTATATACTGAGGTCTAAAGATCTTAAAGACTCTCAGTAATTAGCAACCCACAAAGATTCTGCTGAAACTGATTATGTGCTCATATGGAAAGAAAGGTGATGAAGGACACTCAGCATTTAGATGTTTTGTTAAGAATTCTAACAGTGAAACATTATGACTAAAATTAAAATTCTAGAAAACCTCTCTCCTGTAAGTATATGTGCTGCCTAAGTGAGCACTCCCGAATGTAAGAAATAACTTATTTCTGAGGACATATTTTCTTTTAAAAATTAGAAATGATTAAAACTTTTAAAGGTTTATTATAGCAGAAAGCATATTGGTATACGTTTAATAGAATAAATGATATATATATCATTAAATTATTTTTAAAAACCAGTATTCTTTATTGTGGATCTCAGAATTCAGTTTTATTTTTAATAATTTGTAAATCAAATATTAAAGAAGAAACTTGAGAGATATACCTTAAATCAATTTATTTCACATCATATCAAAAGTTTCCACTGGGGTAAGATTAATATTCCCTGTTCAGAATAGTGGTACAGAAACAAAGGTGAAACAACTATATTTATTGGATTTGTTTTTCAGAAAATCACAAGAATTTTAGTAAGTCCCAGAAGAAGAAAATACAAATCTCAAGGGCGTCCCTAGTGGTGCAAGGGGCTAACTCTCAGCACTATGAAGCTATCCACAGCCACTGCAGTGAGTTCGATCCCCAGCCAGGGAGCTGACCCACGTGGTGCAGCAGACCTCTCCTGCCTCGCCCACTGCTCCCCTCAGCAGTGCATTTCAGTCAATCTCCCTGTTCTCCTTACTGTCTCTAGTTAATCCTCTCACCCTCCCATCCCTCTGGTCTACATCCCAGCTCTTGTATGCAAAAATAAATCTTAAAAAAAAAAACAACAGATCACTAATTGTGTCTACATAATACACTTAAGCTTAATAAATTATGTGAAAAAATGTTATAAAATATGTTGGCATTCATTTTATCATATTGCACTCATTGCTCAAGTAAAATTTTTAGAAATATAAAAATTTCCAGATATAAATTCCAAAAAGAAATACAAAATTTACTCATGTTCATCTTTACTTAAGAACTAAAATAAATACACTACCAGACTTTTTGTTTTCTTTTTAAAAATGAGTTTCTCTTAGCTGAGAAGTTAATCACTCTCTTCTCTAATGCCAAGAATTAACAGTAGATAAAGTAAAATTTAAATGAGTGGAAAATTTTGCATGTGATAATCATAATACACAACAGCTATAGCTATCTGTCTGTCTATGTATTTATCAAAACTTCCCATCATCACAAACAATTAACAAGTGTTGGGCCTTACAAAATGTCAAGTTACCTGAATATAATGAGGTACTGAAGTAGGAGATCACTTTCAAGACCAAAAAACTACCAAGAGATATGACCATAAATTGGTTCAAGATAACAAGGGAATCTGTCACGTGGCCCATCTAACATTTTTAAGCCATTCTTTTATTTATGAATGAGTAGTTGTTTCCTTTTTCTTAGTATTTTATATTTAAAAGTGCTTCAGTAAACATTCCTGAAATGTTTCCTTGTGCACGCAGGAAACATTTGGGCCTTGTACATTTTCAAACATACCCTACTGCCAACATTCTTTCTAAACTGGATGTAATAATGTGTGCATGTTCCAACAGTGCAAGAATATTCCTGTTTTTGTGAACACTTGGTACAATTTTGCATTAGTCTTTTAAAATCTTAGTAAACAGATGAGTGAACTTACATAACCACTCTTAAGCTTTTAATCAATATAAACTTTCTTTTAAACTGAACTAAATACACAGAAGAACTAAATACACAGAAAAGTGTACAGAGCATAGGTCACAGCTTGATGAATTTTCATAAACTTATCACCATAACCCAAATCAAAATCTGAATACGTCCTGATCCCCAGAAGTTTCCATGTTCATTCTTCCAGGCACTTGCCTCTTCCCAGTTGTAATTTATATCCTGACTTCTAACATCCTAGATTAATCTTGGCTGGCTTGGATTAATATCTTATTGGAATCAAACAGTATGCACTATTTTGGTTTCTTTTGTTCAGCAATATAATCAGGAGTCTCTTCCACATTGCTGTACGTAATTATATTTATGCATTTTCATATTTTATTGAATAAGACTTTTTTAAATTGTGACAACACGGATCCAGAAGTACAGGATCACACCTCTTCAGATATGTTACCATACCACTTTCACCACCAGGTACCCAGTCCTCCACCACAGTGCATTAGGCTCCCTCCAAACTTCGCTTTCTATGTTCCCGCTCCCCCTCTGGCAGCCTAAATTCTACAGATTTCTAGGGGTTTTTTTATTTTGGTTTTTTATTTTGGTTTTGTCTGACCCTTTTGTTTTATTTCTCTAGATTTCACATGTAAGTGAAACCATCCAATATTCCTCTTTCTCCTTTTGACTTATAGTATTATCCTCTCCAGTTCCATACATGTTGTTATAAACGGCAAGAATTTACTTTTTTTTAATAGTCATGTAGTATTCCATTTTGTATGTATGTGTGTGCATGTGCATACACACGCATATATACATATGCATGCACACATGTGCATACACACACACATGCACATACATTTTTCTGATCCACTCCTCTACCACTGGGCACTTAGGCTGTTTCCATAACTTGGCTATTGTAAATAGGATTGCAATAAACATCAGGTGCTTATATCCCTTTGAATTAGTGTTTTTTTTTAATATCATTTTTATCTTTCTGTTTGTTGATGTGGTGGAATATATTAATCAATTTTCAAATGTTGAACCATCCTTGTATCCCTGGAATAAATCCCACTTAGTTATGATGTATGATTTATTTAATGGCATTATTGAATCCAGTTTGCTAGAATTTTGTGGGGATTTTTACATCTATGTCAATCAGGGATACTGATCTGTAGTTTTCTTTATTTTGTTAAGTCTTTGTCTGCTTTTGGGATCAGAGTAATTCTGGTCTCATAAAATGTGTTTGGATACTTCCTTCTTTCTCAATTTTGAAGAGTTTGAGAAGGGCAGATACTGTTTTAAAGGTTTACGAAAATTCACTAGTGAAATCATCTGGTCTTGTGCTTATGTTTTGGGGGAGACTTCATTACTGTTTCAAATTTTCCTGCTTGTAATTGGTCTGTTCAGGTTTTTCATTTCTTCCTGATTCAGTCTCACAAGGTCATATATTTCTAAGAATGTGTCCATTTCTTCTACATTATTCTACTTACTGGCATACAGATGTTCACAAGATCTTACAATCCCCTGTATTTCTGAGATGTCGGTTGTAACTTCTCTTTCATTTCTATTTCTATTTATTAAAGTTTTCTTCCTTTTTTCTTTGTTACCCTCACCAGAAGTTTGTCTGTTGGCTCTTTTTTTTTAAAGATTGATTTATTTATGCATACAAGGTGGCGTACAGGCCAGAGGCCTGGGGTGGCGAGAAGGTTCACCAGACACAGAGTGGGGAGCAGAACAGGCAGACTGAGGAAGCACACTGCTGAGGGGAGCAGCGTGCAAGGCAGGAGAGGTCTGCCGCGCCATGTAGGAATCTCCCAGGCCAGGCATCGAACTCACATTGCTGCTGCTGCTGACAGCTCCACAGAGCAGTGCTTAGCCAGTGCGCCACCAGGGAGGCCCGGTTTTTGTTTGTTTGTTTGTTTGTTTGTTTGTTTTTTAAGGACCAGCTTTTGGTTTTATTTTTACTTTAGAAATGAATTTCTTTTGGATTATCCTTTTATTTCTGCTCTGATTTTTATTTCATTGCTTCTATCGGCTTTTGGTTTTGCTCTTCCTTTTCTAGTTTCTTATGATGAGCAGTAAGATTATTTAGTTGAACTCTTTGTCTCTTGATGTATGCCTAAATTGCTATTATGCTTCACTCTTAGTATTGTTTTTGCTATGTCCCATAGGTTCTGGTAGGTTGTGTCTTTGTTTTCATTTGTCTCCAGGTATTTTTTAATTTTTTTTATTTCCTTATTAACCTAATAGTCATCTGGTAGTGTACACTGTCCACAAACTAGAGATTTTTTCCTTGCTTTCTTTTTGTGGTTGATTTCTAGCTTAGTAACTTTGTGATTAGAGAATATGCTTGATATGATTTCAGTCTTCATGAACATATTGACTCTTGTTTTGTGACCCAACGTGATCTATCTTTAAGAATGTTCCATGTGCCCATCTAAATTCTATGCACAGCTCAATATTAACTTAGTTCCCAGAATTATAGTTTTACTCTAAAAAGTACCCACAATGACTAGGCTATCTTTTTTGAATCCTGGACTCATTCTGGAGCTAGTAAGTTAATAATAGTCCATTAATAAGATTCAAATTTTTAGGGAGTGGAGTCTAAAAGTCTAAAATCAACTCCATCCTGAGAACAATAATCACTTTAAGAAAACTATTTCAAGGATGAAAAAAAGCTGGCTTAAAGACAAACAGCCACTGAACTAACAATATTTTCAGTCTCTAACATTTCCATTTCTGCTTGTTTCTCCCTATATCCTGGAATTATGTTCTAGCTCTGTATTATCATTTCTGTCATTTTCTCTGTTATTATCAGTATTGTCCCATCCATCTCAGGATCCATTCTTCTTCCATTTTCCCCCATTAATTTAAGAGGAAATCAAAGACATCATGTTTAAAGAGACTATAGTATTACAGCAAAATTAACAAATGGTTTCACATATACTTTTTGTTCTATAGTTTTTTTCTCTATACCATATTTCCAGTAGGGCTGTAATATATAGATAGGTTGGGCCTGAAGTCTGAAGACCTGTACTAAAAACCTGACTGCCACTTTCAAACCACATGACTTTAAACATGTCACTTCTCTGGACTCCATTTTATGCATATCTTATCTTTCATTTTATAAAGTGGGCAAAAATTTAAAGTTAATACTATTCTTATGCCACGGATAGGGAAACACACATATGACAAAATTGACTTTAAAATTGTTTGATTAAGTAGTCAGCTTAAGATAGGGTCATAACATATATTTCTTAATATGATTTCTATGATTTAACATATTTAACAATATGATTTTCACTGACATTCTTTCCTCTCCAATTACTACCTTATACTATAAGATTAATAACTATTACAGGCAATAACTTACGCAATTTTTTAAACCTCTCTCAGTCTGTTTTCTTTTCAGCAACAATGGAGACACAGTAAGTTGACTTATTTTATAGCATTACGTGAGGGACTTAAAGCACCATGTATAATAAACATATTTGTCCTAAATGGTATATTATGCAGATGGCTTCAAAAAAATGCTAGCTTTCCTTTTTCCCCTTTTCCTATATGATGACAATGCATTACTCAAAAAATCAGAAAATCTATTTCCTCAAAAAGAACTAGAATGTTTGATATAAAATATACAGGCAATAATCTTGCATAAATATAAATTTAAAACAATCATTTCCAGCTGTTCTTCTTAGGGAAAATAATAAAACCACCAATTATTCTAACAGTGAAAAATTCCTTCTCTCTTCCACTTCAGAGAACTTCTAGCACCAATGACCTGGACGAGTGGTTCTCAAGCATTAGCATTAACCAGAATCACCTGGAATACTTGTTAAAGCATAGATGGATGGGCCCCATCTCAAGGTTTGATTCAATAGGCCTGGGAGTGGTTCCAGAATTTACATTGCTAAAAAAACTGCCAGATGTTGCTGTTAATACTGATCCAGGGATCACATTTTGACTATAGAGGTAATTCGGCAATCAAGTCCAAAGTCCTCCCCAGGGATACTTTTTTCTGATGCTATAAGGAAGACGGCCATTCTTTTTCTGGGACTTCAATTATAAAACTAGTATAAACTGAAGCAGCTTGCTGCCACCTTCCCTGACCACATGAAGAAAGTTATTGGCCCTAGAAGGCAAAAGGCAAAGAAAAACAGAGTGGAGAAACAGGAATAAAAGTAAGAGTACTAGAATTAACTCAATAAAAAAAAAAAAAAAAGGTTAGAGCCCTGACAGTAATTTAAGCCCCTACATTTCTATGAAATCAGATTTGATTCTGATACCCCAGGAAACTAGACATTGTGCCTTAATCACTATCTAATGACAACCTTATTAGCTACAGTTTACAGTGAGCACAGATCTCTAAGACTAGCCACACTTATCATAAAATATATTTGGCTGAAAATATCAGTAATTAAAATCTGTGATTTACTCCTTCCTCCACTCATTAAGTCACCAGAGCATAAAGATATGATAAATATGTTCAGCAGGCGGAAACAGACTTACGAGCCACCTGCACTGAGATAACAATTGAAGGCAGGAAACTGAGTCTCCCAAGATGTTCTACAAAGATCATTAACCTGGTTGACAGATGAGTTTCAGAGAGGGAAGGGCAATGAAGTCCCTCAATGCAGGCAAAGTTTACCAGACATGTATTTTTCTGGAAAGAGAGGTTACTGCTTATGTCAGATTCTGAAAGGGAGACAAAACCCAAAAAAGGTTAAGGACAAATTATAAAGAGGAAATTTCAAAAGAGAGATCGATGAAGAACCCTTATATTAAGATAAATTAATCTATCAATTATTAAGTGTCCATGTGAATTGTGCTATCCACATTACATATATCATATTGCATTTAATCCTGACAATAATATTGTGAGATGGGTATCAATAGCTCAATTCTGCAGATAAGAAAGCTGAAGCACAGAGAAATGGGGTAATTTGACTAATGCTAAGTAGCTATGCAAGCTACCACAATGTGTGGAAGGTAAAATGAAACATCAAAGAATAAGGGGCTATTATTTCAACTCCAATGTTCATGTCTTTAGGAGCAGTATCTCTGAGAATTAATTATACAGGTCAGAAATATAAACTGGAAATAGCAATAAGAACAAGATTAGTGAATGCTTCAATAGGCATTAAATTATTAAATAATCAAATTATTTCTGAGGCTATATAAATCTGAAAGCTAAGCAATTTCACATTAATGTCATCATAAATTAAGTTTATTAATGCCATCATAAAATTAATAGTTTAAGTCCAAAGCAATTATTCTAGGGAAAAAAGGTCACTGAAAATGAAGGTTGGGATAAGGCTCTATTTAGTGTTTACAATTGCTCTTTAATAAAAATTCAAACTGAAAAAACACTGAGTTCTTATAATCAGGGCCAATGAAATATGGCAAACCTGTCCATACTATCCTTCTTTTCACTAATACTTGTAAATTCTGGCTCCCAATCTAATGAAAATTTTTAAAGTAAAAAGCAGAGTCTGGCAAATGTGTTTTCAGACTTACTGCCCATGTGCACTAAGAAGAGTCAAAAGCTCTTGGTGAGCTCTTTTCAAAAACTCCTTTTAAAAGTTTGGCATGCTTGTAGCAACTTTCATAATAAACAGTCTTTCTTTTCTTCTGAAGGCATGCAGTCTAATCTCATATGACATGTGTACACTGCTTCTATTGAAATGGTTTTTCTCTTTGTAACATTACCAACTAAAGCAGTATATTGTCTGTCTTAGACTTACTCCCATTTCAAATGGTCTCTACATCACTAAGAATGGTTCCAAACTGATGTGATGGATGGTACCATCCCAAATAGTTGTTCCATGACCTCCAAATTTCTCCCCAATTTACATGAGGAGAGGGGCTATGTTGTCAGTTAATCCTGACACCACTTTGTTGGTAATGAATGTAAAAGATGAAAGGGGAGGTTAAGGGGTGGAAAGAGGAGCAATAACAGAATATTTTAAAAACATATTTTTATAGTGCTTTAAAGAAAACAAATCACACAAGAATCCTGAACCTTGTACTCTTACCTGACAGAAAGCAAGAGGTTGTCTATAAAAAGATATAAAAGATATATTGCGTCCAGATCACGGTGGGGTTTTATTTTTTTCTTTTAACCCCTTTCACCTACTTCTCCTACCGCTTTCATCCTCGATTCCAATTTCTGGCAACCACCACTCTGTTCTCCATATCTACAGGCTGACTAAATTTTTTTTTTTAATATTCCATGTGAGATACAGTATTTGTCTATCTCTGTCTGATTTATTTCACTTAGTATAAAGCCTCTGAAGTCCATACAGGGTCTCAAATGGCAAGATGTTATCCTTTTTTAATGGGTGAATAATATTCTTATGTATGTGTGAATATTGCTTAATGACCTTTCAGTCAACAACAGATTACAACACAATGGTGGGCCCATAGGCTGCACCATGTGGTTTAGGTGCGTAGTAGGTTATATCATATAGGTTTGTGTGATTATACTCCACAAGGGTGAAATCACCTAAGGACACATTTCTAAGAACAGGGGCCCCTCGTTAAGGGACACATGACTATATATCACAATTTCTTTGGTCATCTATCTATCAACAGACACTTAGTTATTTCCCTATCTTGGTTATTATAAAGAATGCTGCAAGGAACACAGGAGTGCATTTATCTTTTAATACATTTTAAATATATTTAAATGTCTTAATGTATTTAAAGTCATGTTTCAGAATGATGTGACATGCCAGAGACGGGGGGGAAAAAAGCATGAATAATCATTCACAGAGATTAAAAGTAGATTCTCACAAATACAGCCACACATGATGTTCTGCAGGCAAGGCATAGCTTTTTCTTTGTGTTAACTGTTCTCTTCTTTAAAGTGTGAATAACACGAAAATATTTTGCTATTGAAGAAAATGCAGAGGAACTGAGTTCTCAGATGGCTAAATGGATGCAGATGCAGTTGAAAGACAAGATCTTTAACAAAGCTGATTCTCTCTATATGGAAAAAAAACCAACCAGACTTTAGGTGGGAAATCAAACTAGTACAGCTTTTTTATATCGAACACAACTTGGCAATGTGCATCTAAAGACTTTTAAATGAACACATTATCTAGGAATTTATCATAGAGAAATTAGATCAATTGGATAATTTAGGTAAATCTACCTATACAGTGGTTCTCAAGCTTTAGCAAGCACCAGAATCACCTACAGAGCCTATAAAACCATTGATTGCTAGACCCAAATAAAAAAATATCTGATTCTGAGGTCTGGGTAGAGGCTAAGAATTTGCATTTCTAACAAATTCCCAGGTAACACTGATACTGCTGGTCCAACAACAGTACTGAGAACCATTTATATATATATATGTGTGTGTGTGAATATATACATAATGGACTTCTATGAAGCCATTGAAAATGAAGTAGAACTATATTTATTAATATAATGTATATAAACTGTGGTGTGCTGAGAAACTGTCTCTGGTAGGAAATGGGCAGGGAAGGGGAGACCCTGATTTACAACATTTACTAATTTCCCTGGCGTAACTACTTCTACCATTGCTAATATCAAGCTATCGATAATTTGGGTTCACACACTTCCTTAATTATTGGCTCTAGTACATCAGAGCTATTTGGCTCAAGCATACTGCCTAGAAAAAAATCTAAAAGGATATAAGACAAAATGGTAATAGCAGTTATCTTTGAGTAAAAGGGTAATAGTAATTTATTTTCTTCATGATTTTCTTTATCTTCTAAATTACAATGAAAATTTTGCATTATCCTCCTATGCTAATCTGGCCACGGCAAAAATAAAAAAAAGAACATAGGCCCAACTGGGAAATCTTTGAACACTAGTCCTAGAACATTAAGAGCTAGATCACAACTTTACAAAATCAAATGGCAATCTGCTCCTCACTCTGTCTTTGGTGAATCCTCTCACCACCACCCCACCTTTGGCCTACACCCCAGCTCTTGCATGCATAATAAAAATAATCTTTAAAAAAAAACAGCTTTCCCAAATATTATACATTTTGAACTAAATAGACGGAAACTACCTACAGCTTGCTATAAATCCAATTTCACAAAGAAAGCAAGAACATAATCACTCTAGCCTTCTCTCATTAAAATGTGGACTTCA
>PVIJ01016456.1:0-32661 GCA_004024925.1 Scalopus aquaticus | reverse complement strand
TATGATCCCCTCTAATTCCATCCATGTCGCTGCAAATTGCATGTGTTTATCTTCTTTCCATGATGAATAGTATTCCATTGTGTATATGTACCACATCTTCTGGATCCAATCATCTATTTTTGGACATCTGGGTTGCTTCCATACCTTTGCTATTGTGAACAGTGCCGCAATGAACATACGGGTGCATGTATCCTTTCGGTTTAGTGTTTTGTATCCTTTGGGTAAATTCCCAAAAGTGGGATTGTTGGGTCGTATGGAAGCTCCATGTTTAGCAGTCTGAGGAATCGCCATACAGCCTTCCATAGTGGTTGGACCAGTTCACATTCCCACCAGCAGTGTAGAAGAGTTCCTTTTTTTCCACATCCTTTCCAGCATTTGTTGTTGCCTGTATTTTTAATGTGTGCCATCCTCACAGGTGTGAGGTGGTATCTCATAGTGGTTTTAATTTGCATTTCCTTGATTATAAGTGATGTTGAGCATTTTTTCATGTATCTGTTGGCCATGTGCTTAAGAGCTCAAAAGGTATCCTGCTTTCTAAGGACAGGGCCACTCTAGATGACCTAGATGATAAGAGCTTACAGGATTTCATGCTTTGTTAAGAGGTTTTTGTTCCATCAGTTTAGATAAGATTGCAGAAAATGTGCCCTGACCACATGGTAATAGCCCTGATAACTGTAAAGCACATCTAACATCTTTACACAGAGGAAACATCCAGGACTCAACCGTTTGTCCAAGGTGAAGTTGTGAAACACTAACATTTCCCGAGCCTTGTGCTAGGAACAGGGGCCCAGAGGGGAGCACACACTGCTTCTGCTCCCACTGAGGATGAGTCAGTACAGGATCAGGACAGAATGTGCTAGACGGTATAACAGGGGGCTCACACAAATGAGACAAATGAGGTGTCCTGTTTGGACAGTACAGGAGATGGGGAAGGTTTCCTGGAGGAAGTGACCTCTGAACTGAAATTGCTGAGTGAATAGGAGTCCCCATGTCCCATCACAGAGTTGAGCAGGTTTCCAGGAGCTGTGGAACCCAGTTTCCTGCCCGTTGGAAGGTTCTTCCAGTGGGTTGAAGTGGGCACCTTTTGATCTAGAGGAAGATCAAGAGACAGTTTGTGGTGGCAAATGTAGGACTTGGGGAGGGGGGGGAGGGCCAGAGACTGAAAACCAGGAAGTGGTCAGAGCCAGGGAGGGGCTTTCACGGGAGCAAGAGCACAACTATTTGGGGCTGGAAGGTTATGGGAACTGTTTTCCCTTTTGTGAAAGAGGGAGAAGGATAACTGAGGAGCAGTGGCTAGGGTGAGGGTCCTGCCGAGGGCTTGGGTTCTGGGGCTCCGTTCCGCCTCCCAGATTCTAGCCTGCAGATGAACACAGAACACTTTTTATTTTTTATGTACTCATTTTCCACCCAGAATGATTCATTACAAATTCTAGGTCCATGAGATATATTAATATTGATTAAGAAACAGGTGCTCTCAGATTCAATTAGCAAAACTGCAATTATTCACAGAGGGTTTCGCTGGAAAATTGGGGAAAATATGCAGGTGTGCAAATGAGCCCTACCCAAAGGCACTGCAGTGGGGCTTGAAAAATGCCTCCCCCTGGCCGCGCTTTCCTCACACTATCCTTTGTTTGGGTGACAAACAGTGATGAGGAACCTCTGTGGCTTACGAGTCAATTTAACTGCACACTTGCAATCAGACTCCCCAGTCGGGATTTCCCCAATTTCTTGCTGAATCCCTGTTTATGAATATATAGATTCACTGCAGGTGACGCAAGTTTAAGGAGTTCAGGTGAGGGCTGAGAAATTGCAGCTTAAAAAGAAACTCATATGACCTTTGCTTGAGACAAATTTGGGGAACGTGTTGCAAGGGAAGGCTGGAGCTGCCTGGGGCTGTGAAATGCCCCCGCAGGGATAGGATGATGCTAGGACTCTGGGTGATATTTACTACCATTTTATGGTTTGACTTTGTCAGATGTAGTATCCCAAAATTTGTCTCTGAGGATTCTGAGTGAATAGGGATCTAATACAGTAAGCACAGAAACAAGAAGAAATCATAATATGCAAACTAATACTTTCTTTTTAATAAGAGGGAAAACAAATAGCTTTGGGATTGGAATCATGGAGAGCCGTCCCGGACTTCTGGAATATTCTTGAAATTCTTTCAATCAAAATCTCCCTTGATAACAAGAGACAAGAGTTTGACTTAGATAACTCCTTCGTTAAGGATATTTCTAACTGCTGACCCTTAGCCACAGATACCAGAGTCTCAAAGAAATTTTAGGGCAGGAAGGACATTCCAGATAACCTAGTCTAATCCCTTTCCAATACAGATGAAGACCTGCAGGCCCAGAGATGTGGAGAGACTTGTGCAAGGTCACTCAGGTTATACATGAGAGGCCCGGATGGGAAGCACGATACCATGTTTCCTGAACTTTGGCTTCTAGTCACCAGTGCTTCTCTCTGGCTCACCACACTGCCTCTCATGCTCTGGCTATAAAATGTTAGGGAGCAGGGGAGACTGGAAGGTAGGAAGAAATTCAATTTGTTTCAATAAATACTAAGTGAGAGCCCAATATGGCCAAAGAATTGGGTGGCATGATGAGATATAAAGATGTATAAAATTAGGTCCCTGTCCTGAGGTCACACAGACATGGAAACGAGCAGCTGAAATATGTGACAAATGCAAAATGGAAGTATGCCTAGAACAGTGGTAACTCCAAGAGAAAGCAACCCCTTGAGAAATCAGGGAAGTCATCTTAGAAAGTTTGACTGAAAAGTCAAAGCTCATCATGCCTGGATGAAAGAAATTGTATACCCGACAGAAAGAACAGCACACACGGGAGTCTGGAGGTATGAAAACTCTAAGCAGGAAACATTTTCTCTGAAGAACAAGGAAGTAAATGTTGTAGATTTTGTGGGCCATAGCTTTCCTGTTGCAACTGCACAAACTCTGTGGTTGTGTGGTTGAGCCTGAGCCAAGGATAATGAAATGCCACTGTACTACATTCCTCAGAGCTATAATAACATATAGCTTAATGGTCACCAAAATATTTCTGTTCCCTTGGAAGATACTGATAACATCAGTGCATGATGAACACCCATGGGTCATTTTCAACTGATAATACAGATGAGAGCAACTATTCCAGAAATGCATCAATATTATTATGGCTGACTGCCCCTAGACTGTCTGACTTCCTCCCAGACCTGAGAATGATGAAACCTTCCCCACAACCCACACTTCTCATTCCTATCTTCCCTATGTCATTTTCTTTACTCCCCATTTGGGAAACAATTTCTTTAAAATATTAACCGTTGTTCTCCAGAGTGGTATCATATGTCAATAAAGAGGGGTGTGTGTGTGTGTGTGTGTGTGTGTGTGAGAGAGAATAATCTTGTGGTTCAGAGTCTGGCTTTCTAAGCATGAGTGATACAACCTGGTTAGGTTGGTAACAGTTGTAGTATAAAAGTAACCACAGAAAAATAGGTAAACAAATGGGCATGGACATATTCCAATAAATTAGGCCATGAGCTAGGTTTGGCCAGTGGACTATAGTTTGCTGACTCCTGCTGTAAAGTACATATGAAATATTGTGACTTATAGGAAACAGATATATTTGACCATTCAGATGACCAAAATATATTTTCCATATACATTTGGTCTTCATTTACATTCTTGGTTCACAGCTCCCAAAAGCCTCAGAATTCCCTAAGTGTTGAGAATACTAAAGGTGTCTCTTATGCCAATGAAGGTAACTTCAGGAAAACACATGAGGATGGGGACTGGTTGCCAGAGAAATCAATTTTTGATTAGCAGGTTGGACCTTCCAGTCCCACCACCCTGACTTCCAAGGAGGAGAAAAGGGCTAGGGGTCCAGTTTAATTGCCAAAGCCCAAAGATTTAACCACTCACACCTAATGTAACGAAGCCTCCATAAAAGCCCAAGAGGAGAGGCTTTGGAAAGCTTCCGGTTGGCAAATGTGTGAGATTCGGGGGAGGATGGCACACCAGGAGAGAGCATGGAAGCCAGGAGCCTTCCCCCACACCTCGCCCTGTGCGCCTCTTCCATCTGGCTGCTGATCATAGCCTTTAGTACCCTTTGCAGGAAATATGTTACCTAGTGAGTAAATGGGTTTCCTGAGTGCTATGTGCCATTCCAGCAAATCAGTCTAATTTGAGGAGGGTCCTGGGAGCCTTTGATTTATAAACAGTCATTTAGAAGCACAAGTAACAATCTGGGCTTGTGACAGGCACTTGAAATCTGAGGGGGGCATAATGGGAATCTCCAGTCTGTAGCTGTCTGGTCAGGACAACAGGTAACTGCACGAAGCTTTTGACTGCATCTGAAGTGGAGGTGGTCTTAGGAAGCGTAGCCCATATCCTGTGGAACGTGACACTAGCTCTGAGGAGATAATTTTCGAATTGAGTTGAATTCTCTAACAACCTGCTGGTATCTAAGAATTGTTTGTGGGTGTGGGTAAGCCTCCATACACCTGTGCTGGGAACTGGTTTCATCAACACAATGTAATATATTGTGTCTATATTAGGTATATCCACAAGTCATTCAAAATAGTCGGAGCAGAGTCTGGGGAGGAAGAACTGGAAAATAAATGTGGCAAAAGATGAATCTGGTCAATTTGGTAAAGAAGAGATCAAAAGGGGACTTACATAGTAGAGACAGGGTTAAGCAAGCAAGCTGCTTATCTTGTCTGAGCCTCAACTTCCTCATCTGTGCAATGGGAATGAAAGTAACTCCTGGAAGAGCTATTGTGGATGTTACTTGAGATAAATCTAGTATAATTCCTGGCATTTGGTCACTGCTATAAAAAGCTAGCTGCTATTGTGGCAGCTTCCTTCACAAATAAGATGCATACAAATGGGGGTGTGGAGCTGTCGGAGTTCAGAATAGATTTATTGAGCAAGGTGCGTTGTTTCCTCTGGCAGGTTAAATAGAGAGAGATGGTCTGGCCATGAGTCCAGAGGGGCTGTCTTCAACAAACTATGCCTTCTGGACACTGTAGGTCAATCGCCTCTTATTTTCTAAACTTAACTATATTCACACAAAGGAAAGTTATTTGCTCGTTTCCTCCACCGAACTCTAAGTGCCCTGAAAGTGGATCATTCCTCTCTGCATCCTCATAGGCCTCAATGGTCTTTGGACAGACACCTTTGTGTTTGTCATTCTAGCTGACGGAGACCTCCTCTTTCTCTTCTCCCCTTGAAGCACCACTATCATCCCTGTGCCAAATAGACCTTTGCTTTTAGAACATCTCGGACATCTTCTGAATTCTTATGATATGCCAGGCATTATTCTCAACAATTTATGAACACCATTTCAATCTGATATTGGTAGATATTCTATAACAATATAATTATACAACCATGAGGTAGGTGTTATTATTACTGCTATTTTACTGATGAGGAAATCAAGGTTCAGAATTCTTACCCCAAATTTATAGTTAATGGCAGGACTGGGATTTGAACCAGACTGGCTGGATTCCAACGCCTGAACTTGTGCCAAGAAAGGATATGGTTTTTGTGCCCTGTCTTCTGATGTTTCAAATTATCCCATGAAAGTCAGTCTCTTTCCCCAACCGGACTGTGCTTCTGAATATTTTTTCCTCTCCATACCCACTGTAATGTGGAAAAGTTGACGCTTATTAAATACCCAAAGACTTAACTTGAAAAGACCTTTGTTCCATGATCACCCGGATTGTTCCAAAGAATGCACTGCTAACTCGTTCTGGCCTTTGGGAACTGCTGCTCCTTTGACATATGGCAAGAATGGAAATATTTTTCTCTGTTTATATGCTAAGCAGCGTTTTAACAGCTGCCTGAAAATATAGGCCTGCCATCCATCACGCCAGCACCTGGATACTGTAATCACAGATGACAAGCCAGCTCAGAAGTGCATTCTCTCTGTGGAGCAGGCCTGATCCTCAGCATCTTCTTGGAGAAAACACTTGCTCAGTCAAATTGAAATCAAGGTCCTCTGGGCTGGAATCTTCCTTTTAACAATGATGGGTGATGTGTCAAACACTGGCCCATTCTTTTCAGATAAGAAAAGGTTACACCAGCTCTCTCGTCTCCTCTTCATTCTCCATGGAAACAGTATACATGATGGACGGGTGTCAGTCTTCTGATGATCTGGATTCCACCCCCTCTGACCAAGGGGGGCCCCCCCTCTCTTCCAGAGTATATGGTCTTGGCAAGAAAGCAATTCCAGTGCCTGCCTCCCACTCTGGAAGCCTGGGGTTCAGATCCTTGCAACGTTCTCAGATACAGTCAGCAGGCAGGACACTGAATTTCCAGTGTAACTCAGCAAACGGCAGGCTGGTGGAAGCCAACTTGTCCCCTCGGTGGCAGAGCAGCGACAGCAACAGGGATGTCTCAGCGTTTGATGGCTTCGTGGCCAGAGGTGACTGTAGGTGCTTGCGTGGCATCCTTTGTTCCAAGTCCTCGAGTCTGCCGCCAATATCTTTCCAATAAGTCTCTTGTTTGTCTAAGACAGTTGTTTGTATTGCTTGCAACCAAGGACCCTGAGTGACAGAGTCTGTAACGCACATTTTTATGGATGATGTCCCAACTAACTGTAATCTGTAATATTAATCTTTTTTTCCCAGAGTGGCTTCATGGGCAGATGGAAAACTCTTATTTTCTTCCCTCCATCCTCCTTCTCTCTTTCCTTCCCTAGCTTCCTCCCTCCCTCCTTTTCTCATTCCTTCCCATTTAGGGGTGATGATAAAATGATGCCCCCCAAAGCAGGCACTACATTGGCAATAAATAGTATGGAAGTGGTCCTCTAGCTAGTGTTTCCTCTGCTCACTGCTGTATCCCTGAAATCTGGAATAGAGTCTTAGCACACAGGGTACTCCATCGACACTTGATTGCTTCATTAGCTCATTTTTTAATACCTCTTAGTAGCTAGGTAGGTAAAATGCAGGTACTTTCACACTGAGATTTTTTGACTGTATGATTCCATTTATGTGAACTTTAAGGCCCAGGCGAAACCAACCAAGGACAGTAATTCTCAACCAGGGGTGAATCCCCACCCTCCAATGGGGGACATCCGGAGAGAGTTCTGGTTGTCACAATTTGGGGGTGCATGCTGGCATCTGGTAGGCAGGTACCAGGAGAATGCTAAACATCCTATAGTGCAGGCAGCCCCCCAACAAAGAACTAGCCAGCCCCAAATGTCAGCAGTGCTGAGGTAGAGAACCCCTGACAGGAGTCAGAAAAGCAGTTGCCACATGGGGAGAGCTGGCTGGGAGAGGCTGGGGGACTCTCTGAGGTGGGATGTCCTATGTCTGACACAGCAGCCTCCTGGCCTCTCACATTGAGTCTCCACCACAAATCCCCACTCGTGCTATGATTATCTACATTCTACAGATAAAGAGACCCAAACTCAGCCAGGGGAAGTTGCTTTCCCAAAGTCTCAGAGATAATTCAGGGTGAAATGAAATCCCCAGGAAAGAATCCTCAACTCCATCTCATGCTGTTCCTCCAGCCTGAGGCAGGTAAGGACAAGAAGAGAGGGGGAGGGAGAGGAAGGAGGAAAGAAGAGAGAAGAGACAGCGATAGAGCGAAGAGAAGGCCAGGTGGGTCCCTTTTCTGGGGTAACTGAGCATCCCCTGATCTGTCCTTTCTTGCAGGCAAACAGGGAGCAGGTGGCACGTGCCAGGCACTGCTCTTCTGAAGTGGGAGGCTGGTGTGTCCCCACTCAGAAAGCCAGAGCAGAAGGTGGCCCGAGGCAGCAGCATGAAAGCCCGCTGAGCTGTGGCACAGCAGAGTCTGTCCCCGGGGCTCCTGGAAGGGGCTGTTGCTCCGTAAACAAAAGGTTCTAGAGATCAGGCCTTCTGCAGAGGTGGGGGACGGGGGAGCGACACAAGAAGGGGCAGGCTTCACCTGGTAGGCAGCACTATGCAAATACTACCCAGCTGCACTTCCATTTCTGCACCCCGCCAGCCCTGCCCAGTGGGTGAAGTATCAGCCAGACAGCCTCAGGCCCAGAACCAAATGCCAAACACAGACTTTAGGATCACTTCTCAGAGGAGCTGGCTGGGCTGCAGGGAGCTAGCGAACCAGGCTGTGTGAATGCTGGCGTGGGGTGATGCCACCTTCTCACCCAAGAAGGAGCACCCTAACCCAGTCCTGCCTGGGACCCCGAGGCGAGAGGGCTCTGAGGGGTTGCAGTTCTCATTAGCACCTGGTTCTGGAAATTAGGGAGGTTTTCATTTAAAAGGTGTTGGTTTAACTCAGCTTTCATCATAAGGTATAGTGGAGCATTTCTAAGGGATCCCAGTGCCCCCTCCGGGAAGCTCTGCCCCGACCACGCGAGGGGCCTTAGAAGTGAACAGACCCACGTTCAAGTCCTGGCTGGGCTGCTAATTATGTGTCACTCCAGGCGAGTGACTTCACCGTTATACAACTCAGGTTCCTCTTCTGAAAACCTGAGATAAAAAACCCTCTCTCTGGTACCATACCTCCAGACAGAAAGTACAACTGCAGAATAACTAAATAAATCAAGTGTTCCCCCTTCTTTTCCCCTTTGCTCTCAAATTCAGTGGCACATATAGTATGTATCATACAGTTTAGTTCTAAGCTGCGGCTGGTTTCCTAATAAAAGACGTTCACATTATGGTAATTCTGTGACGCTATATTGATTTGCAATTCATTTTATGCTAGCAGGTCACAGCCTGCAACTTAAAGATACAAGTTCTGTGTGTTCATGTGCCACGACTGGCACAAAACATCCTCTGTCATTCCGCTTTTGCATGGTACACCCCAGCACCTGTTGCATGGTTTACAGCTCCCTGCCTTTACCCCTGACTGAGTGTGTGTGCACAGTATTTCTCTGCCTGGAAGCCAGCTGCTCTGCCCACTCTCGTCCCCTACTCCATTCCAGCTGGCTAACATTCCCCCATGTTCCCCTGGGGCAGCCCTCACTCACCCCCAGCTGTAATGTCCCTAAGCCTGTTTCTGATGCTGCGCACTCAGACACATATATACGATGGGTGCTCCTTACACCCCTTCCCCCCAGGTGCACTGGCCATTTTCCATTTTAAATGCTTAGCAGCTTCATCTCACCTTCTACCTGTGGGTGCCAGCAAATGACTGGTCCTGGCCATAGGAGATACTGAGGCAATGGTTTGCCAAAGGGGGAGCTGCGTGATGCCCTAGCCGAACTCTTCTGAATGAGGCGTGTATCTTGCTTCCTGGTCTCTCTGATGCATCCACAGGTAGCACCAGCAGTAGCCTTGCCTTCCTGGGTAAAACCTGGCCAGGGATGACTCTTCAGCTGCCTGGGGTGGGGCACCATATAATCCAGTGACTGGCAGGCTCATTCGTAATGGTGACCAGGCACCCTGGCTCAACGGCTGCCCCACTGGAGCCCCAGCCTCTGACTTCCCTTGTTTGGCTGGGCCCAAGAAGACTGTGTCGCAGAGACAAGGAGAGGACCTCAGTGACAGCATGCCAGTTTAATGTGCTGATGCCTGCCTGAGGCAGGACAGTGATCCTGCTGGAACAACTGTCCTCTGAGCTGCAAATAATAAATCTCTGAATAAGTGACAGGGACCTGGGATTGCACCTCTTGCATAATGGTCCACCTTCCTTGTCTGCCACATTCTTAGCTCGGGTGAACATTCTTTCCCCTCTGCTACCTCTCTGATTTGAACACCACTGTCTTCATGGGTTCATCAAAAAGGGGATTGCAATTTATTTGCTGAAAGGCATGTCTTCCCTATAAGGCTAAAAGGACGATAAAGGCAGAGACTATTGGTTTGGAAACATAGTGGGTTCACACATATTTGTTGCTTTAAATGTGTGAACAGATAAACTTGATCTCAAATTCATTCTATTACCATACAAAGGTTAGATGACTAGGTGGAACCACTTTAAAGGTTCCTACAATGTTTGCATTTCCATCATGTCAACATTTGTTAACAATGCACTAAATGCCACTTAAAGTAATAACCAACATCTGTCTCGTGTTTTGCAACACATCACCACTTTCATATACATTATCTCCACTTTGGGGCAAGGAAAATTATCCAAAATCCAATTTGCATGGAGGCAGCATAGCATATTGGTCAAAAAGACACACTTTATAGTGAAACAGACTGAAGTTGAACTCTAGGCTCTACCAGCTTTGTGATTTGTATTTTTGGGCAAATTACTTGACTTCTTAGAGCCTCAGTTTCTGCACTTATCAAGTAGAAACCAAGGTAAGTAATCCAAAGAGTTTTAGGAAGAGTAAGTGAGATTAGTAAGTACTCGGAATACAGTCATTGTCTGTGCACAATAATGGTAACAACATGATGTTGGTAGCAGAGACTAAGACCTAGGCGTCGCATTCATGATTTGTCTACTCTACTCATCTAGGATGAGTAGATGCCTAAGGGCTTGCCAGTTTGAACTTCTACTCAAAAGCAATTCACGTGATCAAATGACAATACGATAATGAAATCTCATATATTTTTCTTCACTTACAAAGATACAATTAATAGCCATTCTGTATATTACTTTGACTGAAATGTAGAGAGGTCAGCACATAGTAGGTGTTAACTACACCTGTGTAGTTGAAATTATCTGTGGCTATTTGGCTCCTTGCCTTGCATGTGCTAGACTTTCTGACTGCACTGAAAGGATGTTGACATGATTTCTGAATTGCCTGATGTAACCCTATTCTCTCTGGACCACAATAGGGGAACTGTCCCTGATCAATAAGGGAGTCCATTTACTGTCCATAAGGAGAAGGAGGTATATGTCTGGGGGGCATCAGTACTATGCCACCAACTAAGATGGTCAGAAGCAAGTGAATTCTTCAAGGTACTATAGTAGAATCGCCTAAGTGAATAGTCTCCCTTTTCTGACTTGTTAAGACCGTGTTAGCCTTTGAAGACAATGTAAACCTTCCATTTGGGGGATAAATCCATTTTATGTGTGAGGCTGTGTAATTTCATTTGAACCTCTGTCTTGGAACCTATTTTATATTGAATTGTGTACATTTCTCTCTTTTCTACTTGGTTGTGAGTTCTTGAAAATAAATACTTATTCACGCCTACACAGAGCAACAACATACATGCTGGGTGGGGCTGGGGAAGAGAGAAAACGAAAGATAAATAAATGGAAAGAGGCTCCAGTACACCCACTCCTATTTCAGTATTATGCCAGGAGCTTTATCAAAGGCATTTCTCACCAAAGAGACAAGTATTCCCCAATTTTACCAAAGAGACAGTAGGCACAGAGAGGTTAAGCAACTTGCTCCAAATGATGAACACAGCGAATGGTGGAACTAGAAATACAGCCAATTTTGTTTGACTTCAAAGTTTTTTCTTCTACTTTACCAGCTTCCTCCTAACGTTTTGCATATAATAGAGGCTCAGTAATCTTTGGAACTGTGAACTGATAAACCCAGTAAAAGAGACAGGGCATGTGATCATAGCTAAACATAATCAAATCCCATTCAACAGCTTCAAAGTACTTGAACATGAGAAAATTGGCGACAGCATATGTTTGTCAGAATAACAATATTATGAGATGCCAGTTCATTTAAATAGAAAGCAAAGATTGAATTAATGAATGAAGTTTCATGTAGAAGCTCAGCCTCAGTTGCTGGATATGTGCAAAACCATCATCATAATATGCTTCTAATTAGGATCAACTCAAAAGTAAATTGACGGGTAGGTTATTAATTATGATTTTAGGCATCTGGAAAATTTTTAAAAAATAGGAAAATAAGCACAAGGATCAACAGATTCAATGCAAAGCCTGGTTCATATTAAGCAGAAAGGAGCCATAAATCATGTATGAGAGAACTTTAGAGGTGATCTGTGTCTCGCCCGATTGCTATTATTACGACTATAACAATGTCTTATGTTTATGAAGCTTTTTGTAGTTTAAACAAAATCTCAAACCCCTCATCCACTTTATTCCTCAAAGCAACACTAGATGATACACATTGCCATCCTGTTTCACAAGCTGGTACGCAGAAGTTCAGGGGTTCAGGCACCTTGCCCGGGGTTGCCCATGGTTAATGGAAAAACAGAGAATACAGATCTTCAAGGAATTGATTTTCTTCCAAGAGTTTTGTCATTCCTACCGAGGTCCACAGAGAGAGACTGCGGCCGCAGTCACTTTCTGTCTTACATTGTTTCATCTTCCTTCCTATCCCCAAGATCCGTGCTATGGAGGACCAAGCATGCCTCACATTGGGGTCCCCCTGAGATGAAGCAAGAAGAAATGACACTTTATTGTTTGAAATACATCCAGAGTGGAGGTGAGGTGGGGAGAACCGTGGCTCATAAACTTTTAAAAATATTTTTTACTGATGTGACATTGGACTATAACATTTCACAGGTTTCACGTGTGCATGATCATGAATCAGTGGTCCAGTGCAGCCTGCATATATTACATTATGTTCACCACTAAAAGCTGAATTCCATCCATAACTGTGCAATTGACCCCCTTTACCCGATTTATCCAGTTCCCTTCCCTCCTCCCTTTTGATAACCACTAACTTTGGTCCATGAATGACTTACAGAGTCTGAATTTCCTGACTGCTTCCTTTGGGTCTGTGGCCGCTTGGGGGGAAATTTCAAAGAAGCAAAAACCAAAGTGTCTGTTATGAAAACCACATGGTTGTAACATCCAGTAGTGAAAGTGGGCCTAAGATTATTTGCTTGCCCCATTGTTTAGCTACATGAAACATATATCTTAACTTCTAGAAGTCACCACTCATTGGAAAAGGGAAGAAAAACTACAGATTGCAACGAAACTGGGTCAATGTTGGAACCATAATTCTTGATAATCTTTAATTTGGTGCAGATTTATTACTACATCCTTTGGGAGACTGAATATTCAACAGAAACCAGGTTTTGCCCTGTACTGAAACTATTGACAGAGATAGAAGGATCCGACAAATGGTTTCTGACTGCAGCTTGGGCTTAGAGAAATTTGCTATAACTTGGTAATAAACTTGTCTCTTGTACAATGGACAGTGGAAACGTTGAACAGCTGCTGATTGGTAAATTAGTGCAGAGACCCACATGTTATCTGTGGAGGAAGACAATTTCTTTCCCCCTGCGTCTTTTAGACAGATGTTTGGTGTTCCTTGTGCTTTCCTTCCTTACCATCTCATTTCTGACCTTTCTTTGTGAACTGTTCGTTCAGTGTGGGGTTTTCATTTATCCACCTGCTGTGCCTCCATCTGCCTTTGCAAGCCTAAGCATGCTCAGATTCTGGACATCCGACGCAATCTGATGGGGATTGCTTTTCAGAGTCCTTTTCTCTTTGTACACAATACATCAAACAGCAAACGGTGACCATGGGATCCACCTCTGCTAAGTCAACAGATGCTGGGTAGTTGTTTGGAAGAGGCTGAATTGAACTAGGCAGTACAGATATCTGCAAATTAAAACAACTGCTTTTCTGCCAGGGTTTTTGTTGGGTCTTGTGAGGCCCAAGGAGAGAAGTTAATTACACCAGTCACCTTGAATTTCTTGACAATCACAAGAGGAAAGGTGTATTTTTAGTTTGTTTCTGGTTCCCTTGTTAAGAAAAATGAGTGTGTAAACCGGGCATTTTTCTGTGTGGCCATCCAGATACATAGACACGGTGTAAAAGCTGGAAGGAAAGCTTCAGAAGTGCCTCATCTCCATTGTACCAGTAGAAAGCTGAGGTCAGAGAGGTTACCTGCGTGGCTCAAGGTCATATAACTAATTAGTGGTAGAGGTGGGAGTGGACTAGGTTGCTTTTCCCCTGGGCCAGCTGGTATCATCCCATTATACTGTATTAATTTTAATTTCTACATATTGGGCTCTAAGACAACCTCTCCTATTCAGGCAGCTTTTTTTCTATCTTAAATTCAATTGTATGATATTTAAAAATTGATAGCAAACAAATAAAACCGAATAAATATCATGTATAATACATATACTAAATACAGTATGCAAGGTCATAACTTTCCTCATTCTCCCAACAAATATTTATTTAGGACCTTCATCAAACACTGGAATAGAGATAGAGTTTCAATATAAGAGATTTACACTATAAATATGATTATAAATTTATAACAGACTAGAAAAATAGAGAAAAATGTAGGGTGCCAACCAGGGAATGTATCCATTATAGCAGACTCAAGGATATTTCCATGTATATAAGGCCAAATAATTCAGATTGTTAAAAGACATCTAAAATTTTTCATTTTAAATAGGATTTATAGCGAAAACTCAGTTTATGGGAGTGAATTATCTAGGACTCTCGAGCAGAATTGCTATTTTGCTTTGAGGGAATGAGATACATGACAAAAGACATGGAACATATCAGGCAGGACGGAATCTGGAAAGGGCCTGGGTTCAGGTCTCAATATTCCAGAGTCTTAAATTTTCTACCATTCAGTTTCACCTCCTAGAAGTGGCCACCGCAGGCTCCATTATGTGGGTGGTTGCTCTAATGTGTACAGGGTCCCCAGCACGGAATCTAGCACGCAGCATCTGCTCTGTAAATGTCCATTCCATCTAGAGGGCTCTCCTGAACTTGACCCACATTCAGAACAGTCACTGGCATCATCTTCTTCATCAAAGGAAGCAGTGAGGACCGACACTGGGAATGACCTCCATGAGTCCCAGGGGGCCCCCTGAAGTCTCAGCAGTGTGTTCCATTCTTCCCAAAGCAGAAGAATGGAATTATACATTTTTGGAAAGATTTAACCATTGAAAAGGAAACAAACAAAAAAGACAGCTACTGAAAAGGTAACTGGAGATTCAACTAACCAGCTCCGAGAACTGCAGAGGTCAAGGTGTCTTTTATTAACTGCACAAAGGTGCCTTTGGCTGTAGGTCTGTGTTTCTTGGCATCAGCTCCCTTCAGGAGGTAAAGGACTTGAGTGCCCTTACTAAAAATAGTCTCTTGGATCCAATCAGCGCTGACTGAGCTCAGGCCTGACCCTGGTGAGGCACCAAGTCTCCTCTGCAAGGCCCTTGTCCACATTTGGGGTGGGTATAGGGCATCCCTGTGCTGGGCCGTTGCCTCTGAGTGCATCAAATCGCTCCTGCTTTCCAAAAATGGACCTGGAGCGTAGGAGAAGTGGGGGGGGGGAGGGGGGAGAACCTAAGCATAAGAAATTCATGGCATAAAAAGGTCTGAAAAAGAAACTAATCTGAAAAGACTACACAGTGTATGATTCCAATTATGTGACATTTTGGAAAAAGCAAAATGATGGCGAAAGTGCAAAGTTGTGTGGTTGCCATGGGTAAAGTGGAAAGGGGAGAGATGACTGGGCAGAGGATTTTTAGGGTGGTGAGAATACTCTGTGTGATGTTATAAAGGTGGAGACGCATCATCGCACATCCAGCCAAGCCCACAGAATGTGCAACTCTAAGAATGGACCCTCAGGTGAACTGTGGACTCAGGGCGACAAGATGGGTTTATGCAGCTCATCAAGTCTCACTCTGGGGCATGATGTTGATAATGGGGAGGCAGAGCATGTTTGGGACGCGGGGCATAAGGGAAATCTCTGGACCTTAAGTTTGCTATGAATCTAAAACTTCTCCCTGGTGGCGCAGCGGTTAAGCGCTGCGCTGTGGAGCTGTTGGCAACAGCGATGTGAGTTCGACGCCCGGCTGGGGAGATTCCCACATGGCACTGCAGACCTTTCCTGCCACGTCCCCTGCTCCACTCAGCAGTGTATTTCCATCAATATGACTGTTCTGCTCCCCACTCTGTCTCTGGTGAACCCTCTCGTCGCCCCACACCTCTGGCCTGTACCCCAGCTTGTTTGCATAAATAAATAAATCTTAAAAAAAGTTAAGTCCTTAAATAAAAAAAGGTCTAGAAGTCAGAGCAATTTCCCCTGGTAGTTTATTCTCTAGGCTAAGAAGCTGAAGCCTAGAAAGGGACACAGGTGTGTAGGGACTGGCAGCAGTGCGACTGAACTTCAGGGGTGCTAACTTTTCATCCAGTTTCTTCCCACACTGACACCTTGATTCTTGACCTTTCCTAGGGCCAACATGGGTCATGAACATGGAGTTGGAGGTTACATTTGGAAGGGAGCATATATACTTCTTGTTTCAAGTCTGTTCTATTCCAGAGGAGGTCACTGAGACCCGGACAGGGAAAGCTCCCAGGACCTCAGGGCGGTTTGTGAGAGACCCTGACCAGAGCTCACCCGTCCTCCCCACCCTCAGAGTCAAGGCCATTGCCACTTCAGACAGCAGAGTTCAAAGAGGACCAATGTGTTGCCATCACTCCCGGAACTGCAAGTTCAAGTGCCAGGTCCACACTGTCCTGAGGACATTCTAGGGCACCAGGCAGGGAAAACTCTGTCCTCTGGAGTGAAGGAGATAGGAAGGAGATCAGGTCAACAGAATGGGTGAGAATACCCATTATTCCCTTGCTTAAATCTTTTTAGGTAATCCAAGTAAAATTCATGAATCCTGGACTATTCTAGCTTGTGATTAAAGCTAAATTCACAATAGTCATAAAACTGTGCCACTCTGTTTTTCCCCGACATATAGTTGGGTTGCCCGAGCACTTCAAGTCAAGGATACCATCTCCTAATTACAATGTAGCATCTGTCACCCCCTCCCCTTCCTCTCCAACTCCCTGAAATTCTATCCATTACCAAAGCTTCTAGCAACCACGCCAAGGACACAATACTGAGAGGACTCAATACTCTGGGAGAGGAACTTAGGAGCCTTGAACCCATGGCAAAGCCCTCACAGAGGCGAGTCTAGAAGCAAATCCCTGACTCCTTATGTCTTATTCCTCCCTGTTACACTGCCCCGGTCAGACCTTTTTAATGGTCAAACCTGCCTCATGGTTTTCTCAGGTTCACAATGCAACACACGCACAGTTGGCTAGGCTACATTTTATTTATCAAAAAGTATTTATTCTAACATTGCCTCCATCTTCAAGCTCAAATTCCCTTACAATGAGTCTTATAGGTCTGGGGCCTCAAGACTTTGGAGAAACACAGGTTTTTCAGACCCTGAAAATGTAAGCACACTATTGGAGTCATGCATCAGGCTTGCTTTTTGGAAGAGAGATTACAGCTTTCATCAGATGCTCAAAGGTGTCTATCTTATCCTGAAAATAGCTAAAGTCTGTGGGCTTACCTACCCTGATGGGAGACTGTTCATCTACCATCTTGAAGAAGATGGCTTAGCACTTAAAAAAAAAAAAAAAGAAAAGAAAAAAAGAATCTCCTTTAGAGATCCAGCTTCACATACTGGGTTTTGGCACCTCTAGCTGTGTCAAGCACAGTGGAAGTGTTTGATAAAGTGGGGACCCAGAGACAGGGTCACAAAAGCTAATGCAGCTTGAGAGAACTTCTTTAAAATTTCTGTGACCACTGTAAAGCAAAAGTATAGCCAAACCAAAGGCCTGGGGGAGAAGGCAGGAGAAGCCAGAGCAGGCTTAAGACACAGACTTGGAAGGATAACAAAGCATTTTATCAGGGCAGAACTTGGGAGGAATATGAAGCAGTAACTTTTAATTAAAGTTATGCTACTCCGCTAATTTGGGCAACCAAGGTTCATAATTAAAATTTTATGCCAACTCTGCGCATCACCAGACATTTTTAATGGCTCCAGGAAGAACATGATGTGGGTACAGGATACACTGCAGGGGACAGCAAGGGAGCCAGTCAAAGGCACAAGGTGGGGGCATTGGTGAGGAGAGCTAGGCAGCCGCCACTCAAGCTCTCAGAGCCACCTTTGTCTTCTGGGAAGTGCGTAGTGGGAGCTGCGCAGTCAAGGAGGGTCCCCGTGCCTTTCCCCGCACAGATGGAGCTGTCTTAGTGCTCTCGGGCACTTTTCTATCTTCCCTGATTCAATATGACCCCTTTGGGCAGGAACTGTATCTTTCATCCTTAGGATTTAAGATACCCTCTCATATCAGTTATCTATACATAGTGCTGGAAGACAAATCATCACAAGTCCTCAGTGACAGGTAACAACATTTATTTGGCTCATGAGTTTTGGGGTTCAGGTCAAGATCTGGGCTGAGATCTTGACAGCACTGCCAAGCTGTTGGGTTTGCTCACATGTGTGGGGGTGTCTACTGTTGGCTGATCTAGGAGGGTCTTGGTTGGGAGGGCGGAGCTCCTCCGTCCTCCATCACATATGGTGTCTTCTTATAGCATGCTCTCCTAACATCACATGGGACAAAGCAAGTCATGTGGCTAAGTTCCAAGTTGGAACATCAAATAGTTGGCAAAAGGCCTGGATACAGAGGGGAGTGAAGAATTGGGGTCACTAATACAATCAGTCTCCCATGTGCCTAGAATATGTCAAAGGCTCCATAAAAGTGTGCTGCATAAAATGCATTGAATGTTCTCTAAGGTGTACAAATATCTGATAAGCACATGACAAGATGCTTACTATGATAGGTCATCAGGGAAATGAGATGTCACTTCACACCTAGCAGGACAACCTACACTAAAATCAGATCACTACAAATGTTGGTATAGCTGTGGGGAGAAAGATTCCTTATACATTGCTTGTTCATATGAATGTAAGTTGGGATAGTTACTTTGGAAAACAAACTGGCAGTTTCTTGAAAAGTTAAAATAGTATTACCATTTGATGCAGCATTCCATACCTAAGCTATATGCCCAAGAAAAATAAAAACATATATCTACACGACACTTTGGATATAAATGATCACAGCATTATTATTTATAAAAGCTACAGGGCGGAAGCAATCCAAAGTCTATCAGTTGATGACAAGATAAGACAGTACACCTACATAATGGAACAACTCAACCATGAAAAGGAATGACATTCTGATACATGTTTCAACATGGATGGGTCTTGAAAACACTATGCTATATAAATCAGACACAGCGTGTCCCATGTGCTACGATTCTGTTTATGTGCAATGGCCAGAACAGGCAAAAATAGATTAGTGGTTGCCTGTGACTGACTTGGTGGGTGACTTCTAATGGGATTAGGGTTCCTTTATCGAGTGATTAAAATGTTCTCTAATTAGTTATGGCTATGGTTTCACCACTCTGAATATACAAGATACACTGAAGTGTACATTTTAAATGGGCGAACTATATGGTATCTCAATAAAACTTCTACCAAAAAATCGAATTCAGTAAGATGATTTCTGTAAAGGTAACCAGCACAGTACCTGGCCACTAACCATCCGTTATGAACTTCATGATGCTGTAGATTGTAAGATGTACATTTCTTTATGTACCACCAAGAAAGAAAAGACACTACTGAGTTAACTGTGACAGATCATTAATTATGAGATGTATTTTAATTTTAGAGCTGTTAAAATGTAGGAACATGTCTGTTTAAACCAATGAAGTAAGGCACACGTTGAAGAAATGTTAGTGGCATCTGATACTAAATTTATTCAACAGAAAGACACATCTTTCCATCTTTGGATTCAAATTTTGGGCTCATGCACCTTTTACAGACTAATGGCTTTAGGGGAATCTATTCTTGATGCCAGTCTCCATTCAATCCAGCAGGTGTGTCCAGGTGAAGTGTCTTCCCGCCCTAGTCCCACCTGCTATGCCATCCCCTCTGTAATCTGTCCTAGAAGCTCCTGCTCTGCCTGAGAATTTTCTGTCTCTCTGTAGGGAGGGAGGCTGGGCTTAGGTTAACCTGCTTTTCCCTGGGGCGTGGAGGTCATTTCTGCCTCCGAGTCCTTCAGGGATCTTTTCTCTCCCACATTATAGGATGTGACTGGGATAAACAAGGAGAGCCCACTGTTGTGGCAACAGACATCTGGGTCCCAGGGGCAGCTCCCACTGAGGAGAGTGAAAGCCACACACACATGTTCACTTTCGTTCGGGTCATGACCAGTCAGAGCTGCTGACTGACGGACGATGGAATGAAGAAAAGCACCGCCTATACGTCTTTGGGTTGTCAGTAGATCTGCAACCCCCCTCGGGATCTGGAGAGAATTCCTTTCTCCCTCTTGCAATTTACCAGTCTCATCTAGGAGCGAGAGAAGAATAGCTTCCTCGTAGGCAGGCTCGCTTGTACTTTCTCAACAACATGAATGTACTTTCTAATTTTTACTCTAGAGGAAAAAAAATAAGCAGCTTTTCTGTCCTATCTTCCATATCTATGAACGTCTGTGAACTACAAAATGTTCTTGTGGGGAAAGGCAATTAAAGAAAAAAAGCAGTCAACAGAAGCAACCTTTTTCAGAAACAAAATCGAGACAGAGAATAGTGAGAAGCAGAGTGGATGCCCTATAGTCTTTGCAACAGTTTCCCTGGGGCTGGCATTTTTTTTTTCCTGGATGATTCCAGGTTTAAAGTATAATTCTAAATCATGAAAATTACAGTGAGGTAAGACAAAGAAAGGCATGCTCGTGCTACAGACCCATGTTTTATGAGTGGTCTCTAACTCCGTGGCACCACCGAGTCTTTGATCATGGAGTTTGAGGTGTGTGATTTTCATAACAGTGCTTGTATTTGAAATGTGTGAGGGTGTCATTCTGCAGTCTTAATTTCAGCCCCACTACTTCGAGAACAATCCCAACAGATGACAATCAACTGAAGGCTGATGAGGATTTCAGGGTGTGGTCTAAGGTCTGGATGCCTAACCACAGGTGGTCACAAATCAGAGATGTCAAATATCTTTATTTTGTATCCACATTCCAAATGCTGGGAAGTGGCTGCTTGATGCACCATGTTGAGGTCTGGGAGGCTACTTTAAAACTTCAGTTGGAAAAAGGGCGTTGTTATTGATCCCATCCAACTGTGCTTTCAGCAGGGGCTAGGGCTGGATCTGTTACAAACATCTCATTAGTTTCCTTTGGGGAGCAGCAAACTAGAATGGAGAGATTTGGAACATGCACACCTGATTTCAATCCTGCCTCTGCTTTTTGTGACATGACAATGGGGTGACTTATTTAATCACCTCTCTCACAAGTGGGAGTAATAATAATTGTGATCTCTTGTATCTTGCCCACTTGGTGACACACACTGCTCAAAGGGGTTTTGCATATTTTAATTTGTGTAATTCTCACAAATGCCTAGCACAATAGTCCCTGACATTGTAGAAATAAATGCTTGCTACACGGGAAAACTCTCCATTGTTTGCACCCAGCCTAATGAACCCTGTAGGCAATGCTCGGGGCAGGGGAGCCTTATCCCTGAAATCTGAAAAAGCAGAAATGCTTCTTATATTTGAGCCAGAGGGCAAGTGAGGATTTAGGCTAAAGTGAGAGGAGGATTCTGTGTTTGGATTCAGCCCGAGGGGCAGACGGCCAAGCATGTCCCCAAAGTGTCCCCACCTCCCCCCCCCCCCTTAATGAACAGAAGCTGTGGCGAGGGAAAACTGGGGCACCTCCACTCCATACCCATTGAGACTTGATACTGAACGGCCAACACACAGCTCTGCAACCTGCTAAGGAACCAAGTGAGGTGTGCTCCCAATCTCAGGACCCTGCCAGTCATGTCCAGGTACCCTTCTGGCTGAAGGGTTACCAGGCTACTCCTGAATTAAATGGGGGATTAGCCTCTTGCAGTACGAGCCAACTCTTCCCTTACTATCTGACTTCACTTGAAGCCCTACCTGAACACAGGTAGGGTTCAAATCTCTGATTGGTAGCTCACTAGGACAAACTGCAAGGGTGTTTAGGATGGGGGTTTGAAGTTTTGTCTCTGAGAAGATGATGAGAGTTGGGGACTCCCCAAGGTATCCTGCAGCAGTATTCTGCTCTCCATCCTCTTGGGATTAAGTCTTCACCATTCCAAAATGGCCACCAGACCGGGCAACCTTCCCTTCTGTTTCTGCCTCCTCGGTATTCCGGGACCCCCGACCCTGGCTAAAGAACTCATTTCCTTTTTACTCTTCCCTCCCCAAGTTCTTATTTTTGTACTTATCTCCCAGCTACATGACTTTATCTTGCAATGAAAAATTTCTGGAGAATAAACAAAGAAACGTTGCATTTTAAGAAAGGCAGAAATCTACACAATGCTTATTTTTAAGTGCCTGTTTACTCAATTGAGGAGCATAAGGCTACTTTCTACAACTCTATTTGCTAATTAAGTGGTGATTGGTATATTACATTTTAAAGTATAATTTAGTCAGGCAATAATTACCACTAAACTAATTAAATCTGCCTTTAAATATTTTCAACTTCCCCTAAAAATGGAGCTGTAAGTTACTGAGTTGCAAGGAATCTAGAGTTTTTTCCTTTGCTCAGTGAATAAGAAACCATGATAATAAAGGAGACTTCCCACGTATTTCATATGAAGCACAGAACAGTTAAGCACACACATAGGGGTTGGATGGTCTGGCTCAAAGTTTGGCCTGGACAGAGGGTGTGATTTTACTCACAATAAAAAATTGTTTGGACATCTCAGATCCACAAATCTTGGGTCTAGAGAACAAAGCTGGGTTAGTATGTTCTTTAAGACACTACAGGCTCCTCTTTCTTGAACAAATGGATTTATTTAGACAAAGTTAATATTCTATTCAATAGCTGTTATACCATGATTTGTGAAAAGCTTTCCAAGGATAATACAAAATCTTTGCAACTTTCATTGACCTCTTCTGAGTGTTTGACTTGGCCCAGGATGGGCTTAAGCCGAAAAATAGGCATCAAAATTTCAGCAGGAGACCAGAGGTCAGTGTGCATTCTCTTTTGAGAAATCAGATAATTTCGTTTGCTAGCAAAGGGCTATACTGGGAAACCTTTTCTTGGTTTATATATTTATGATCTTAAATAATTTTACAATTATTTGTATGCAACTTCTTGGGCATAGAACATAGAAGGATTGCCTTCTATGATTTCACAAAGTAGATGCTGCTGAAACCAACCAATGGCTTTGCCATAAAACTCTGCACAGATGACTGCTTGATTGTTAACTACACTACAAATTGAGATCACTACTAGTAAGACATCCTTGAAAACACAATGGGATTGTTTTCATTAACTGTTCAGGAGGTCAATTTGTTGTCAGCTATTCTTCTTGCATTCCTGCTTCCCAATTTTCAGCCCAACTGGTCTGCAGTAACATCGGCTAGTACAAAGAGGTTTTTTTTTTTTTTTTTTTAAGAAACTGGGATGAGATTTGCCAAATGGGGATCACATAGGCAAGAAAAAACCAGGCAGCTGCCCTCTTGCTTACTCCCTCCAACATCTCTTCTGTCCTGCACTCACCACTGTCTGCTGGGTTTCTCTTTTGAGATTTGCCTTTGCTGCCCATTCATGGTCAACTTTTGACATTGGATTGGACTTTTTTCCACTTTTTTTGAGCTAATATTGGTTTACAACACTATATAGGATTTAGGGGAACAGGCTCACACCTCCTCAGATCTATGCCAACATACCACCCCACCATCCAAGTGCCCATAGTACTTTTGGCTTCTCTTTCTTGAAATAAACCTATATTTCTATTTGTTCTCCCACTTTTCCTCAGGACCTGGCCTTAGCACCCATGCCCATTTTTTCAACTCAGATGGTGCACCAATGAGAAAAAATAAATTTGCTTCCCCAGGAGAAAATTATCTGCAACAATGCAGAATGAAGTTTTACAACCAGTCAAAAAAGGGGGAGAGAGGGCCTGAAAACTTTCTAGCCCATTTTTATGAATTAAATTTGTATGTGATGTCATTTGTATTTTATTATTTAGTATCCTGTCTGCTATTTTATCTCCGCGAATGCAAAAACATCTAAAGGCTGCCTCAGATTTACAGGTGAGAGCACATTCTTTAATCTTCTTTTAGCCAAATGATGTGCCCCCCCCAAAGTTTTATTGAGATATAATTGACTTATAGTGTAAACTTCAGGTGTACAGCAGAGTGATTTTGCAAAATGATTACCACAATAAGGTTCATAAGCATATTCATCAGCTCACAAGGTTATAATATTTTTCATAGTGAGGTTGTTTAAAATCTATTTCCTTAATAACTTTCAAGTAGAGAATACTGTAGTATTAACTACAGTCAGCATGCCCTAAATGACATTCCAGAACTTACTCATCTTACAACTGGAAGTTTGTACCTTTTGACCACCTTCACTCATTTCCCCACCTCCTTATTCCTGGAAACCATAATTCTGGTCTCTGTTTCTATGAGTTTGGCTTTTTTAATTCCATATAAAAAATAAAATCATACAGTATTTGTCTTTCTCTGCCTCACTTATTTTACTTAGTATAGGCCCTCAAGTTTCAGCCATGTTATTGTAAACAGCAGGCATTCCTTCTTTTTATAGCTAAATAATATTTCACTGTATTATACAGGTATGTATTATTCCACCATAGCTACAGGTATGCATTGCATAGCAACATATCAGGTGTAGGCCCTATAAAATTCCCACCACTAATTCACCCATGCATGGGTGAATTCCCATAGTCCCTTGTATCTCATCACCATAGTCCCTTTTATCACATTTTGTTTATCCATTCATCTATTGATGGAGGCTTAGATGAATGTAATGGAAACATGAATAAAGCTGCAATGAACATGGGGTGTGGATATCTCTTCTTAAATCTCTCAATTGCAAACTTTACCATTCTGAGGGCACAGATTAGGAAGGGGAGAAACAGCACTTCCCTGAAGTCGCCATTCAGTATTTCTCCTTTACTGAGCACCTCTATTTCCTGGGTCTGCTGTGGTCTTTGTACCTTGCTTTGCAGGGTTATGTGACGAGCTCACTGGATCCACGGTCTCTGGGTCCATCTCAGCACTGATTGAGTCTAATACCACATACACTAGTTCCAGCTGCAAACATGCCATGTTAACACATGTGTTCTTTCCTGTCTCTGTGCCTTATTGAAGTATTTTTTTTTCCGATCCTCTGCTTTTCTATTCATTTACTTAATAAACACAGACTAAGCAGCTTCTGTGTTCTGGGATTCACAGATGATCCAGTAAGCCTCTTCCTTAAGGGAGCTTTCATTAAAATGCATGATCAGGACAATCACCAAGTAAACAATTGAGTAAATGAGATAATGACAGTGCCAGAAAGGCAATAAAAAGGCTGATAGGACAGAATAGTGTTTCGTGTCCTGTTTGTATATCAGAATCGCCGGGAGAGCTTTAAAAATGGTTGGTGCCTAGGCTCCACCCCAGGTCAATTAAACCAAAATTTCTGGGAGTGGGTTCCAAGTACCAGTATTTTTTAAATGCTCCCTAGATAAAATTTAAGATCAGTTTAATTGAAGTTTAATTTACATACCATAAAATTCACCCATTGTAAGTGTAAGGTCCAATGATTTTTAGCAAATTACAGAGTTGTACAACCATCCCCAGAGTTCAGATTTAGAACACTTCCATCACCCAGAAAGATCCTTCCTGTCCATTTGTAGTAACTCCCCACGCCCACGCCCATCCCTAGGCAACCACTGATCTACTCTCTACAGATTGCCTTTTCCAGACAATTCATTCCCCCAGACGGCTTAACATGCAGCCTGGATTTAGCAACACGGAGACTGAACAAATGAGGGGAGGGGGTGGCTAAGCTGGTTCTGGAGGATAAGAATCAACCATGAAGGAGAAGGTGATGCTGGCAGAAGGGACGGCAAGGAAAAGGCCTGGAGAAGGAAGAGGCTGGGCAGGGCCCAGGAGCAGAAACAGGACCACTGTGTGCCACGAGGGAGGGTGCAGGCACAGCAGGAGGCAGGATCCAGAACATGCCAGGCTCAAGCTTTCTGCAGGAGCAATGGGAGATAACTGAGGAGTTTATGTAGGTGGGCAATACTCTGAAATTGCCCTTTCAAAAAGATCCCTAGCAGCTCTGCAGAGACTACATTACAGAAGAGCAATGAGAGCATAGCTCGGAGGCTATGTCCCCGAGGCTGACTGTGACCTGCTCTGGGAGCATTTCTTGTCCTCACTTTGGCTCCCAGCGTTCCAGTTATACTTGCATTAAAAACTGATTACAAGGGCTGGTTAATAATCTATTTACTTGTCTGTCTTCCCTATAGGTTATAAAAGTCTTGAGATTATTCTCCCAGGAATCCACTAATCAAATAAATAAAATAATGGAAAATGTAACAAATAAAAATGAGAAAGAAAAAAGAATTATGTGTTATTTATCCTCTATTCCTAGCATTTGGCACTATGCCTGGTGTAGTAACAGGTGTTCGGGAAACAAATGTTTGTTGAATTGAAAGATGCATTTCTTTAAGGGCTGAGACCATGCTTTGTGTTTTGAATCCCCTTGGCAAGTAGCATGATTTAGTACACGAGCTAGGAAGTGGATAATTTCATGTCATATTAATGAATCTTCTTTGAGATTGGATTCTATCAGCACATGGAATAAAATGTGTGACAATAATAATAAAAACTAGTATTCATATTACAATGCACAGTCTTGAAAGCATTTTTACTCAAGAAATAATTAGTGAGCACCTGCCATATGCCAGACACTGTTTTGGGTGTTGGTGGGTGGTACAGGATTCAATAAGAAAGCAAGAGTCTCCTTGACTGGGGATGTGGTCATGTTGGAAGTAGCTGAGGATCAGGGTTTGAGGGGCTGAGTCAAACTTCATTATCCCCATTTTATAGATGAGAAAATCAAGGCAGATTAAAGTTCATGTTTGTGGGATCAGCTTGAAACTCAAACCTGTGTCTTCTGCTTCCAAGTCCTTTTGCAGGAAACAGTGGTTCTTAGGAAGAACTGCCTCATCTGGGACACTTTCCCCGTGGAAGGCAAGGATGGTCTCTGGCATGTAAGGCGTGTTAGAGTCTTTTGAAACATGGAATTTGTGGCTGGAAGGGGATTTGGGGAACATTTGGTTCAGCTGTTTTATTTTATAGGTAAGGAAACTGAGGCCCAGACAAACAAATGACTTTTCTCAGGCTACATCAGACAGTCATGGACATTTAGAGGAAAAGGGAGGGGTGGGCGTCTCCAACCCCCAGGGACTGGCCTGGAACCACAAACCAGGTCTTAGTGTTCACCTGATGAATTTACCCACTTCCAGAAACCACAGTGGACAAGCCCACCCTGTGGCCAGGATGGTCCAGTCCAGAACAAGATGACAGCACATCCTGTCAACACAAATGCAAAAATGGCCAAACATTCCCTTTTCTTGGCTGGTGTGCCTGCCTGCTGCCTTGCCCAGTACAGCTGTAACCGGGCTTCGTTCTTCAAGCATTGTAGAGAAGATTGACTGTGCTATCCAACCTCAGAATCATCCCCTTTCCTGCCAACACAGTCCCAGGCAAATCCCTGCTTCCCTGAACCCTCTTTGAAGGCCCCTAACTCAAGTCTCCACCGCACAGTAAGGCCTTACTAGTACCTCTTCCTGCAGTGCCCCAGCACCCCAAAGGTGCAGTCTCTCTCACTGGAAACAACAATACACTGAACTTCTCTGGATGCAGATGTGTCCCCAGAGGTCAGGCGGGAAGGCAATAACCTGCTAAAGGCCCTCACCATTGACCCTGTGCTGGAGCCACGGCACCAGCTTGCGAGAGTGTCCTGTCAAGGTTTGAGGAATCTTGCAAGCTGGTTGTTAAACCCATCACTGTTAATAATTAAATTTCATAAACTTTCAAATAATTAAATTTAATTATATTAAACAGCAGTAATGCATCCTCAAAACTCATTAGTTTCTAATTCTTTTATTACATTTTGCTAGTCTCTCTCCTCTGGAGATTATTAGCATCTATTTTATGGTGGAAATTGTATCAAATGTATTGTTTTGCATCTCTTCCTGACTCCAGAGTTAGTGGTGTCATGTTATCAGCTTGAAATTTGCCAGAGTGAGAATATTTATACCACGGATATTGGCAAACGCTACAAATCAAGGCCTCTCTCTATCCCCTGGCTGGTTGGCAAAGCAGCACACCATGGTTATGCTAATTTACAAATGTTGAGGCCTTACCAAGGGATCAAGAGCAGAGTTGCATAGAGATCAGTGGGTGAATTCAAGAACTACCCAGGTCATAAGAGAGTTGAGTTTCCTTTGCCTAAGGAGGCCTGCCTTGAGGTGCTAAGACAAGCCTCCCCAGTTCTCTCTACACTGCCCTGGGTCCTGCCTGCTCCTGGGCTGACATCTGAGCCATGCTCAAGCACAAGTGAAGGTAAGAGACAGCACAGGGGAGTACTGTGGGCTCGGTGCAGTGATGAGAGCTGCTGCTGAGCCTCCTCCCAAGGGCTCGCCACTCTCAACTACGAGAACACAAGTATCACACTTACTCCAGGGAGGACCTAGAAATAAAGGCACATATAGTTTATTTACTTTACAAAATTTTTAATCTGCATTAAAATTTCATTAGATTAAATAAGATCATAGAAAAGTGCAGGACAGAAAGAAAAGATTAAAGGGCATCCTATAGAAACACTAAAAACCACACCTCTGGGACAGAAACAAGAGCATGGTGCTCTGAAGGAAGAGGCTTCCTCCGATGATGGTATCTGGCACATTAATAACCCGGGTAATTAATGCTTACAACATTCTTCAAAAGCATAAAGCACTGCATCAATGCTGAGGCATAACTGCCATTATATCAGAAAGTGGAGCTTCATTATGCGTGCTCGGTGGGGATTCTCAAACGGGAGGTGCTAGCGCTGCGGGCTTGGGGTAAATTCACCGGCTTCCATCAGGTGCTGGCCTGCCCCACACCCAGACCATTCCCCTGGGCAGGGGGCATGTGAGGACTGGAGGGGCTGGACCCACACTTACATGTGAGGTGGGAGACAGACAGTACAAGTCTACCTCCTTCCAGAAGCCCCTCTAAATCACCGAGCCTCCCTAAAACTGCAGCAGCTATCCATCCATCAGGCCCCCTCGAGCCAGTGTTTCACAAGGTCCAGGCTTCACCTGGCGGTCACGTGGGGTCATGCCCCTGGCTACTATTGCCCTCTGCATAGGGCCCACTCATCACACATGAAGGCTTAGAAGAGTCTTCAGAAAGCTGTGAGGTTGCACAGTGAGATATACAATCCCTCACTATAGCCCTGCCACACCAACCCCCAGACCCCCGGGGATATTCTGATTTTCCAACCACACTGGAAGACAGGTGTTATATAAAACTCCCACTTTATAGAGTGGAGAACCCAGGTTCCAAAATGTCAAGTAGTTTGGAACTCAAGCCTAGTTTAGATTCAGTCATGTGTCCTCTCAGGGTTTCCAAACTGGGAGGTGGCTCATGCCATTAATTGATTTCCTACTGCTGTGTCTCCCATGACCGTCAAAATAATAACTACCCCAACAACAAAAGCAACTGACATTGCAGAGTGCTTTGCTAAGCTCAGAGTGCCTCCATATTTGCCATCTTAATTAATCTGTTCGGTGACTCCATTTCTAGTTATGTGACCTTGGGCTAGACCTTAACCTCGCAGGGCCTCTGTTACTTCAGTTATCACATTCATCAACTCAACATCTAAGTGAGGCAGGGAAGATTTTATTAGTAGTAAATTATTAAATAGTATGCATTAATAATGACCTCTTAAACTTTTATAACTCTTTGGAGTTTACAACGCACTTTCTCAAGTGTTTTCTCATTTTTTTTCCCAACAGCTTTTAGGGTAGGTGAGGCAGATGGTACTGCTCCAATGTGAGGGTGAAGAAACTGAGGCCTGAGAAATGCCAGCAGCATTTTATAAAGTGTGTTTTGGGAGCATATTTGTTCCTGGAAACTATCTGTAACAAAGGATGAGTGGGAAATACTGTATGCTATGTCCTCTGCTTAGGAGTTACAAGTGCATAGCCCATTAAAGGTTCTGATAAATCCCGCCATAAGGACACATGCTGAATTTTGTTTAAATTCTGTTTGCTAAAAATTATATGATCAGAGAGGATACCCCTGTCTCTGAACACCTATTAGTGTTTTATGAAACTAGGTTTCTGTGCAGCTCATGTTCTATGGGATTGATGTTGTGTATCATCTGGACTGAGAAATTTAATCAAGGTGATGTCACTGGGAGAAGTGATCTGTCGGTGTTGGTGTGAACTTGATGTGGTCATCAGGAGAGATATATCACAGAACTCTGTTCATAATCAATTGACTGCCCTTATTGGTCAGTTTCTTCTGTTTCTACCGAAAGCGGCTGGGCAACCACCCTCGCTCCCCATTACTTCCACTGGCAGTGAAATGCTGAGTTGCTTTTACAAAGCTCACATCACTGCAGGGCTGGCCCAGTCTTTTTCCATGTCTGGGAGTTCATTTCTCCTTAAATAACCAGCCCAAAGTGCAGGAGTGGGAAATTGGGGAAAGGCGAGTTGAGGCTTCTGTGCTCCAGGCTCTCAAGTCTAAAAGAATCATGTATTGTAAACATAACTTCTGGGGACTTGTTCTTCTTGCTCATTTTTTTTCCTGAACATTCCAGAGACAGCACTCCAGATACCAAACACCAAGTATTAGGTCGCTGGACTAAAATGGTGTTCCTCGGCCAGGAGCTATGGGTGCCCAGCTTCTGCAGGGGGTCTTTTGGCAGTTTTTGGAGACATTTTGGCTGACACCACTAGGAGGAGCTACTGGCATCTAGTGGGTAAAGACCAGGGGTACTGCTGAAATGAACTGAGGGCAGGACCCCTCTCCCACCCCCAAGTAACCAAGAGTTACACTGCCCAAAATAGCAACAGTGCCAAGGGGGAGAAACCCTGGACCACAGAAGTGAGAGGGATGTGTGTCAAATTACCTTGGGGCTCAGCATGCAGCGGAGGAAAGGGCCATGACTAAAAGCCAGGGTTCAACTCCTGGCTCCCCCAGTTTGGGGTGGGGGGGCTCTGGGGCTCACTGCCAGGTAGTAGTTCTCCTCTCCTTCTAAGTGCACCGAGAAATACAAGCCCTCCCTGACCTTAGCATAGATTGGCAGAACCTGGTCCTTAGGACCTGGCTATGACCTGCAGGGCAAGTGTGTAACCCCCTAGGGGCCTGGCCCCTCAGCCGTCTGTGAGACCTTCCATGCTGTCTTCCATCACCTGCCAGCAGAGAGGCTGCCGGCCATCCGAGGCCTGACCTGGAAAGTGGGTCAGGACTCCTATACGGAGGCCCTGGGTCCCACAGGTCTGTGGATGCTGCAACTTGGAAAAATTACTTTTCTATTTTCATGAACCTCTAATGGAAAGTTAAGTTTTTCAATTATGAATGCAAGCACCAAACCATGAGTGTTAACAGATTCTACGACTTCTTTTTCAATAGAAATCAAAGATCTTTTTCTATCATATTGCAGTTGTTACCTCAATATCAAAAACTATCAGTTTTGGTTATTGCTACTTGGTAATAATAGTTATCACAGTGGCAAACAGATCTTGCTTAATGATGCACCCATAAAGAAGCAGGAAAATTACTATATTTTACGGTATTATAATTTGTTCTTTTTATTTTCATCTTTTGATAACTATTTCAAAATTGGTTTCCTTTGTAATCCTATGTATTTTATTTTATTCACTTGCAAACTTCTTTCAGAGTAAGGTCTACAGGTTACACCCGACTGTGAAGGGGTCAAGGGTCACTGATTTCGGAAGACTCTGTGGATCAGAGCTCAGCCCCTCCCCCCCTGCAATGCCAAACCCCACGGCTGTAGCACCAGCAAGGAACAAACCTTACTTGTGCTGAACCACTGGGATGTGGGGATGTTTGCTGTAGCAGGTAGCCTATCCTGACCCGGATGGATTAACCTTGCCAAGCCTCCACATCTCTTCCCAGGGTGACTACATGGCCCTTTAAGAAACAACTTGTCAACCTCCGCTCACATTTGGGTGGTGGGGGGGGGGACAAGCTGCAGCTTCTTTGTGGATAAGAAACCTGGGAGGATGCTACTTTCTTCAGATTTGTTCTCAAGTAGGGACTGGGGGCACCAGGAAACACACAGCTGACTCTGCCACCTGAGGGTACTCCCTGGATTCCAAGCAAGATCTGGCACCCCCTTTGGCATTTGCTTGAACTGGTTCAAAAAGATCGACACGCATAAGTGGTTGCTTCCTTCCACCAGGGAGACAGGCATCCTCAGGTTGGACTGCAGATTGCAGACGGTGCATTTAGGTTTCTTTTTTTTTTTTAAGATTTTATTTTTTATTTATGCATGCAAGCTGGGGTACAGGCCAGAGGCATGGGGCGGCGAGAGGGCTCACCAGAGCCAGAGCAGGGAGCAGAACAGGCAGATCAGAAACACACTGCTGAGGGGAGCAGCGGGCGAGGCAGGAGAGGTCTGCCGCACCATGTGGGATTCTTCCCAGGCCGGGCGTCGAACTCGCGTTGCCGCTGCCGACAGCTCCACAGCGCAGCACTTAACCACTGTGCCACCACCGGGGAGGCCCCGCATTTAGGTTTCTTACTTGGTATCATTATTTACCTCACGTCGTGATGTCAGCATGCGGGGGGCAGAACAGCAAGGGCAGCTACTCCTGATCCTTCCAGCAAGATAGCTCTTCCTACCTAAGCTACAGGCAGCAGTGAAGCTATGATTACTACAAGTTTACAGATAAGGAAACTGAGTCAAGAGGCTGTGTGTGGAGAGGGAACTACCATGTAATGGACAGGTGCCTTCAGTGCTCAAACCTTCTTTAAAATCCCCAGGTCCTTTCTCTGACAAACAGAAACTACAGAAATTCATCGCTACCAAACCCCCACTCCAAAACTTACTACAAGAAACCATGAAGACAAAACCAACAGAGGAAAGACCAGGAAATATGGAAGTAGGTAAGGACTAGAACCACAAAAAGGTAAAAAATAATAATAATAAAATAAATAAGTCAAATATGGATGACAGTATATCAATAT
>PVIJ01016455.1:0-32663 GCA_004024925.1 Scalopus aquaticus | reverse complement strand
TGTCCAAAAATAGATGATTGGATCAAGAAGAAGTGGTACATATACACAATGGAATACTATTCAGCATGGAAAGAAGATAAACACATGCAATTTGCAGCGACATGGATGGAATTAGAGGGGATCATACTCAGTGAAATAAGCCAGAAAGAAAGAGAAAAATATCGAATGGTTTCACTTATAACAGGACTATAGGGAGGCCAGGTGGGAGAGAGACAATCAGTGGGGGGTGAGGGGGTGAGGAGGGAGCCGGAGGGAGGGAAGGGAAAGGGCACAAAATGGAACAGAAAAGAACACAAGGGACCATGGAGATGGATCACGGGTGAATTGGTGGTGGGCTACCCAAGGGGAATGCAAAATGTAAAAGACATAAATAACAATAAAAATATATATTATATATAAAAAAAAGAAAAAAAAAGAAAAAAAAATTAAAACAATAACAATTGGAAAAGAAGAAATAAATTTACTACTTGCAGATGATGTAACCAACTGGAGAAGAATCCTAAGAAACACATAGTCATGATCATAAAATTTAGAGTTTAATACAGTTTCTTCAAGTAAATTGATATTTAAAAGTAAATATTGTTCCTATAATACAGCAGCAAACAATTGGAAAATGTGATTATCCCCCCCAACAATTACACTATTCGGGGTCAGTCTAAGGGAAGCTCTGTATACATGCACATGGAGACAGAAATAAGGATATTCTCTAGAAAAAAAAAATTGTAGGAGTAAAAACAATTACAAACACAAAAATGAATCAATCAAAAGAAAAATACACTGCAGGAATATTTACCCAATAGGGTAAAATGAATAATTAAAATGAATGAACTACCAATGGAGAAATCTCAGAAACATAATGTTGAATGAAAAAGCCCAAGTTGCAGAAGGCAAATTCAATAGGTCTCTTTACATAAGATCTCCCTAAAATATTATTTATGAGTATATACATGAAGAAAACAATGAAAATATACAAAGAATCATGCAGGAGAATGAAGCCTCTAACTTAACATATATCATTACCTCTGGGTCCAGGTCTGTGGCATTATCAGCCATGTCTGTAATATTTTATTTTCCTTGAAAAAAGTATTTGAAGCATATATGACAAAATTTTAATATTTGGTCTTGGTGGTGCTGCTCTTAATAGGTAATATATTTTTTCCCTCCTGACATTTAAAAATTTTTCCTCTTTACAGAAAATCCATCAGATGACCTACCTCTTTGACAAGGCAGAAATATTTGTTACATTATTTTCTCTCTTGAAGTCTTTCATAATTACAAACTAACAGTGAAAAGACATTCATCATTTTACAAAAGTTATTTTTGACCAAGTTTTCTGATACCCCTGGAATAAAGTAAATATACAGTAAGTGCTTGATAAGAATCATGAGAGCCCTTTGAAATTCACCTCCTCCCCTCTTGATTTCTACTTTACTTCACTTCCTTTTCTTTCCCCTGCCTGCATTTGAAAGAAGATATATCTTAAGATTCCATACAAAATAAGAATGACAATACAGCAAGAAAAAATATAAACTACCTTTCCTCTCTGAGATTTTTAGACTTATATTTATGTTCTTGTCAGGTTAAGACACAGGAAGACTGATTTATGTCTCTTATTGCCTGTTCTACCAGCCAAGCTCATCATTCACGCATTAGAGTGGAAAATCTTCAGAGATACAGCTTCCAACAAGAAATTAAACTTCTTACTTGGAGATTTGGTTCCTGTTCGATTTTTAAGAAAGTTTAAAATAAAATTGCTACCTGGAGGATAAAGATGATGACAACTTATCCCCCAATATCTCCCAGCTTACTTGAAAAATGTATTTTTCTTATATAAAAGAGAAAGGATTTAACATTGAAAACAGCGATATAGTTTTCCTGCATGCACAGCAGGAGAAGGAACTCCTGTTTCTTACTTCTAATTTCAATAGTAACTACAACCCACATGCATAGAGATATTTTTTAAATGGAGTTTTCTTTGCCCTTGCTGAGTAAGTCAAAGGAAGAGTATTGAGAAAATCTGTTTAAGAGACAAGTTCTTTGTCTACCCTTTCAGAGATTTTGCTCAGCTTGAGTCTATGTGTATATTGATTTATAGTAATACTTCATCCCAAACGAATCTATTTGTATTTCATTCTGCAATACAAACAGGTTCCCATATGTGATGAAGAAATAAGTCATCAAGTACTATTTATTCATTTAAACTACTAAAAAATGACTAGAAGGTAAACCTCAAGGATCAGACATGCACACATACACACCTGGTCAAAAATCAGAATGATCAAAATAAGCCAACAGACTACACAGACAGCTAAATCTTTCAAGAGATGAAAGATAAAAATACTGGTTGCACTGAGTCATAGGCTGTGTTTAAACAACATATGTACTAAAAGTACATTTCTGGTCATTTGCGTAGTGGTTTAACCCAAGTATTTGTCTGTTTTCACATGGGTAATGAAACACAAACATGCCTGTTCCTCCCACACTCAGCCAAAAAGACAGCACGTGTAACAGCTGACCCCTGCTATCCAGAGACCATGCCAGCAGTTACCCAGGAAGGACAGCCAGCACACTTAGTTTTCAAGTTTCGTATATTAACTGATTTTTTAGGATAAAGAATAACTCATTAGATGGCCTCTTAGAAAGCGCAGAAATAATAACTCTAACAAACCAACATCTTATTTTGAGATAACCTGATTAAAAAGCTCTCCAAATTTCCATGTCTTTGTCTCCTCTATAGCAACAATATATAGAGAGGTACAGTGAAGGAAGAGTGCAAGAAGTGCATACAAAGAGATGCTGGAAAAACTATTTACTGGTACAAACGCAGAGCAACTCAATAAAATCATTCATGACGAAAAGAAATCGTATATTACACAAGCTCTCAATACCCCACTAAAGAAAAATGTCCAGCTTTCAGAATTTTTTCATTATTTTTCCTTTAAGACAAAAGACCATCACCTAATATCATCTATAACCTGCCTGGTTTATTGAACTCCTGAAAAATGATATTGATTTTTTAAAAAAACAATTTAATTAAATTCTTGCATTCATAATTAATAATACCTTCAAATCACCACTGAAAATGAACTATAATCAAAACAATTATGTTGTACCCCACACATGGAGTTTCAAGCCTGCTTCTTCTATGATTTTCTATTCAAGAAACACCGTGAACAATTTATGAACTATTTACCAACACTTGTGCTGTCAAATTTGATTGTCAATCATAAGATTAAATAATTTTAGTAAAAAATTCAAGTTCTCAGTATACAACTGCTTCTGCTACCCCAATTTGTCCATAAAGTTAAAAAAAAATACACATACCTCAACAAATATAAAACATGGGATGATGGAATAACTTCGCTGAGTGTTGTTTCCTACAGCCATTTCTTACACCATGTAGCAAGGCTGCACCGTCTAAAATTGTCGAGGCTGAAACAGAAATAGGTAGCACGGTGTGAGAACTATGTGTTTAAAAGTCCTTAAAGTATTTACAAAAAAATACCGGTTATCCTGTAGATCAGCAGGTTGCGTACAAACCATGCAAAAAAGTGCTCTCCAACAATCAGGTCAGACTAATAAACATTCCAATGGAAAGAAAATGATATATACTAGCCATGAGCAGTCTTAGAGTCAAAATGAGCAGGTAGCCAGGCACACAGCTAGAATGTTCCACTGGCCTGGAACTGCCTGGCACCTTCACCAAGCAGACTGCCCTCATGCCACGACACCATTTTTGCTGCAAAACACACATGTTACGGTCTATCTTACATGTATTTCCCATTTTGTACCTGATCTGTTTGGCTTGCAACCAAGAACTTGTTTCTGCTCTTGCTTCTCCCTTTGGAGCGGACTGTTAGTACTAAGGCAATAATTACTGACTTCCTTGCTTGACCTCTCTGTTGCCCTTGCTCCCTTGATTACATGGCTATTAACTATTAATACTTTGGTTTTTGTTTGTTTTGTTTTTGTGCGTGTGCAGGAGCTTCTGTCTCCAGGAGTTGGGGTGCAGCACCCTCCTGGCCCATGGATGCATCCTATGACCCAAAAGCTCTGCAAACCTAGTTATTCAAGAGTTTTTATTTTTTTATTTACTTGTGTGTGTGTGTGTGATTTAAAAGTTAACTTCACAGTTTAAAATAAATTATTATTTTTCACCCTCCCCCAAGCTACCTGTGTCCATACCCCGTCTGCCTTCCCCCCACCAAAGTTTTCACTTTTATTAAAATATACTGGTACTGGTAGAGAATTTTCAAAATCAACACATCCTCAAAGTAAACATGTATCAAACAGAGCAAATTAACTGTTGTGCCAAGTAAAACAATTAACAGAAATATAAATTATCTGACTTGTAAATAACTATTCATAAAGTAGGGAGAAAGTATACATACTGGATTTTAATTTCTTCAAATGTAACAATAGGCTGACATAGACAAACTTTCTTCTTTTAATTTATTTTTAATTGAGGTAATATTTGGATGCCCCCATCAGGTACTGCCACCATAGGACATCTCCCACTAAATCACCCACTGTCCACCACCCTAGTCCATGATGCTTCTCTCTCTCTTTGTTCTAACCCTTCCCCAATACCAAGCACCCTCTGAATGCCTCAGTTCTGTAGTCAGCTTTCAAGGGTTATTAACTACTCTGGAGTAATACATCACTGATCCCTCTTACGGGGTTCCCGTAGTTTCGTGTGTGTGTGTGTGTGTGTGTGTGTGTGTGTGTGTGTGTGTGTCCCAAATATAAGGGGTTAACATGAGAATACATTCTCTTAGCATAAAAGAATATGGCAGCTGGGCAGCTGCATGCTATTTTAAGCGTTTCATTAGAATATCTCTGTGTTCCTTTGAACCAAAAATATCCTTTGACTAGGGAATAGGCTAATTTTGGTTCTCCTTAAAAAAGCAATAAATGGAGATTTTAGACTATTATGAATCCTCCAGGCCAGATAAGCAGAGTTTTCCATTATATACTTTTTATTCTCTATCCAAAGCAATACTGAATATGCTTCAAGTTTATGCTCTAGTTACTTTACATCTGTTCTGTTTCCATGTCATCCTTTTCAAAAGTTCTCGTAGACTATGACTTAAAGAGTGACACCAGGACTGGTGAACCCTCTCGCCGCCCACACCCCTGGCCTGTGCCCCAGCTTGTATGTATTAAAAAAAAAAAAAGTGACAACAGGACTACAGTTAGTCCACACAAGTGGCCAACTACTTTTGTTAATGTTTTTAACTTAAAACATTAAAATAAAGTCCTTCTCTTTTGAGATACAAAGCTTGTTACATGCAGAGTAAACATTTTCTGATCAACTTTAACCTCACATGCAATATTAATTCTATACTAATAAACATTTAAATTACCTAAATTTTAGGCAACTTCATTTTCTCAAATAAATTTGGGTATTATATGTTATAAAATTGTACTCATAAAAATCTATTACTTCACACTTCTATTTTGGGGTCTAGGAAGAACTAAAATTTTCTACAATTAAAAAGGAATCCATTTGCAGAACAAAGAAAGTTGATTTGCTTTTTAACTATGTATTGCTTGCATTTTATCCATACTTAGCCCAAATATCTTAGAATTCACTATCAATATTTAAGATTTAGATGAGTCCTTCTGTTAGCATCATTTAAATACAATGCCATATATCTGGAAAGAAAATTAAAATTGAACCAACTTGATGTAGGCAGGGGCACCAGGAAAAAACAAAGGCAGCATTATTTTAGATGGCTTCTCCAAACAGTCAATAAAGAATAGCAATGAAATGGAGACTACCAGATAAGCTTTGAGGTATTGTGTAAATTTTCCTTTATCTTCCCATTTCTGGTCCAAAATGCAACCCAGTTTTTTATATGAATATGGAGATAGGTGTAGCTACATTGAAGTATATATTTTACACATAATTCACCTTCAAGTGTAAAAATCAGTATATTTTAGTAAATTTACCAAGCTGTGCAACTATCACTGTAAGACAGTTTTAGAACTTCATCATCCCAAAAAGAGTTTTCATGCCCATCATATCCCTATCATATCTCCCCCACCATCTCTGTAGTTAATTACTAATCTGCTTTCTGTCCCTACTGATTTGCCTTTTCTGAGTATCCCAAATATCTAGTCACATAATAAGTGGTATCTTTCCTTTAGCATGATTTTGAGGTTCATTCACATGTCAGTAATTTTAAAAAAATACATGTCATTATTATTTGTATCTTTTACATTATAGTGTATTCCCCGTGGGTTACCCAACACCAATTCACCTGTGAACCATCACCACAGTCCCTTGTTTTTTTTTTTTTTAAGATTTATTTTTTATTTATACATACAAGCTGGGGCACAGTCCAGAGGCGTGGGGCGGCGAGAGGGTTCACCAGAGACAGAGTGGGAAGCAGAACAGGCAGATCAGAAATACACTGCTGAGGGGAGCAGCGGGCGAGGCAGGAGAGGTCTGCCACACCATGTGGGATTCTCCCTGGCCGGGTGTCTAACTCGTGTCGCCGCTGCCGACAGCTCCACAGCGCAGCGCTTAACCGCTGCGCCACCGGGGAGGCCCACCACAGTCCCTTGTGCTCCCCTCTCCCCCATTTTGAAAACTTCCCTCGCTGGATAGCTCTCTCTTATTTGGTTTCTCTAGATTCCTGTAATAAGTGAAACCATTTGATATTTTTCTCTTTCTTTCTGACTTATTCCACTGAGCATGATCCCTTCTAGTTCCATCCACGTTGTTGTGAATTGCATGTGTTTATCTTTTTCGAATGCTGAATAGTATTCCATTGTGTATATGTACCACATCTTCTTGATCCAATCATCTATTTTTGGGCATCTGGGTTGTTTCCATACCTTAGCTATTGTAAACAGTGCTGCAATAAACATACGAGTGCATGTATCCTTTTGGATTAGTGTTTTTGTGTCCTTCGGGTAGATTACCAAAAGTGGTATTCCCAGGTCATACGGAAGCTCCATGATGAACTGCCATACAGCTTTCCATAGTGGTTGGTCCAATTTGCATTCCCACCAGCAGTGTAGAAGAGTTCCTTTTTCTCCATATCCTCGACAGCATTTGTTATTGCCTGTTTTTTTTAATGTGTGCCATTCTCACTGGTGTGAGGTGGTATCTCATTGTGGTTTTGATTTGCATTTCCCTGATTATAAGTGATGTTGAACACTTTTTCATATAACTGTTGGCCATTTGCTTTTCTTCTTTGGAGAAGTGGCTTTTTTAGCTCTTCTGCCCATTTTTTGATTGGATTGTTGACTTTGTTTTTGTTGAGTGGTGTGAGCTCCTTGTAGATTTTTGTTATCAGTATTTATCAGTTGTAATTTTTTCTTTTCATTTCTATTGTGTGGCTCTAAAACCTTCACCAAATGGTAGTAAAGTAAGTTGCTCCTAACTTTTACTGTATCCATTTTTAGGTTGTATTAAATTTTGTGGCCTATGATGCTAAGAATGCCTGTGTATAAGACTTTGTGTGGCTATATATTTTCATATCTCATAGATCCCTAAAAGTGGAATTGCTGGGTCATATGCTCAATAATGTTTAACTTTTTTAAGAGAATTGCCAAATTGTCTTTCCAAAGTGGCTGTGCCATTTTACAATGTCACCAACAATGCACAAGGGTTCCCACTTCTCTGCATTCTCGTTTACATTTTTATTGCCTATCTTTTTTTTATTATAGTTATTCTAGTGGGTGTAAAATGACATCTCATTGTAGTTTAAGTTTCATAGTGACAAATGATGTTGAAAATCTTTTCGTGTGTTTATTAGCCATTCTTATAGCTTCTTTCCTGAAATATCTATTCAAGTATTCTGGAGTTTTTTAAACTGGGTTGTTTGTCTTATTTTTAAAATGTAAGGATTCTTTGTAAATTCTGAATATAAGTCCTTTATCAGGTATGTATTTTTTCTTTTCACTATTAATGTCTTAGTATGATTTCCTTTAGGTTTATCTTAATTGGAGACTTCTCAACACTTGAATCAGTGGGTTTACATTTTTTTCCACCTGAATCTCAGAAATTTTTCAGTCATTATTCCTGGAATACTTTTCAACCCACTCCTCTTCTTCTAGGACTCCAACAACATGAATGCTAGAACTTTCAGAATGCTAGAACTCTTATAGTCTTTTATGTCCCTAAAATGCTTGATTTCCCCCCTGCCTCAATCTATATTCTCTGTTGATCAGATTGGGCATTTCCTATTACATTTATCCTCAAATTCACTAACTCTTCCTCTGTCATCTTTATGAGCCAGCTCCATCCACTGAGTTCTCTACTTGAGTTGTTGTATTTCTTAGTTTTAAAGTTCTCATTTGCTCTCTCTTCAGATTTCCTATATCTTTGCTCACATTCTATTTCTTTGTTGATACTATTTTTCCATTTGTTGTTTCAGGTGGGTTTGTAATTTCCAAAGCACTTTTACAATTACTGCTTAAAAATTCTAGCCACATGATTCTAACATCTCTTCAACTTGGAGTTGGACATTATTGATGGTCTTATTCATTTTGAGATGTGCTTGGCTTTTGGTATGAAGAGTGATTTTTGATGGAGCCATAGGTTCTTACAGTATGAAGCTCAGGATCTTGTTTAAGTCTTGTGCTTTGTCAGACCTCCTCTGACACTACCCCAATGATAGTGATTTTTCCCTTTATTTCCATCTGTGGCTGTCACACCTTCACCAATTGGGAGAATGCCAGTAGTAGCACCTCTCCTCTTCCAAGTTGTGATAACTAAAAATGTCTCCAGGTGTTGTTGCCAGATTGCCCAGCAAGAAGGATGAGGAGCAGAGGGTGGAGATAGTCCCTGGTAAAGAATCACCAATTTAGGAGGATTAAAAGCAGAGGCTCTAGGACATGGAAACTGTTGAGGTGGTAAAGAAACTTTTTCACTTGGGAATAAAGGCCATGATTTTGCCCCAAGGGAAACACTTATTCCTGTTTAGTTCCCAGCAGAGGGAAATTTGGAAATTGTTGAGGTATCTTATTGGCATTTGGGGAAAAAAAAGGAAACCATGATTGGGGTGATAGCAAAATTACTATGAGTGGTTGTTCTTCACTCTTAACTCCAAAAGAAAGCAAGGCTATTTTATCTACTAGGTCATGCAGGCCTTAGGACCTGTGAGTTATTTAAGAGCCCATGAAATTATACTAGAAATGAACAAAAAAGCACCAAAGCTATGCAAAACCAAATGAATAGAAATGTAAATAAAAGCCAAAAAAGTAAAATTCTCACAACTTCTTAATTACTGAAATTAGAATACAGACTTACTTAATCTAAAAATATATAGGTGAAATTTTCTTAATTCTAGAAATTCCTTTGCAAAGAAACTACAGATAATTGTAAGTTAAATTAGTGACTTAAAAAACACCTTTTCACTTCGTCACAAAATAAAAACTTGGGGCCTCCCTGGTGGCCTGGGGGTTAAGTCTCAGTGCTATCATGGCTATGGGCCTGAGTTTGATCCCAGCCAGGGAGTTAACCCACGTGGCGCAGCAGATCTCTCCTGTCTCACCCGCTGCTGCCCTCAGCAGTGTATTTGTAAATCCACCTGTTCTGCTCCCCACTCTGTCTCTGGTGAATCCTCTCAACCTCCTATCCCTCTGGCCTACACCCCAATTCTACAAAATCAATAAATTAAAATTAAAAAAAAATAAAAAACTCACTCTCAGATACAGATTATTCTTCGTGAGTTTATTATCATTGTAAGGTATGGGGCCTCAAAAAGTTTAAACAGTTTAAACAGCCAAAAACAAGTTTAAACAGCCTTAAAATAGCCCTGAGGGGTTTGTGTGTCCAGTCAAGAGAAAGTAACTGGCCCTGCAAGTCACATTTGATACAACTGAAAATACAAAGTAAGACTCTGGTATTCACAACATAGGATATGAGACAAGATCAGTGTTTCCTGAAAGATGGAAACAGAGGTGAGCCCTGTGATTGTCTTGGCTTACTGCTGGGGAGAGGCCTCAGGCCACAGCACAGAGGGGAACCCAGGAAAGTGGCTTGTCATCTCCCTGAGTGGAGTAGAGAGCACAGAAAGTGGGAGGACAAAGCACTGGAGCTTGCAAGCAGTGTAGCAGAGAGAATGCTGCGGAGAGCTGGGGAGCTCTGCAGAGGACCCCCTTGAGTCTTCAGCGGAACTGACAAGCAAGGGAGGAAACTACCCAATTGGCTCTGGAGAAAGAAACAATCAAAAATGATTAGATCAACTAATCACTGGGGCACACAGAGGGTCAAGAATACTTTGTTCCCAGCAACCAAAGTGAAAAGACTCCTGACTCACCACAGCAGTCAGAGGACTTCAGTTTACGACTTCATGATTCCAACATGAACACATTTCTCATTCAGTGACTACAAATGGCGCCGAGAAATACTTGGAGTGCTGCTGTTTTTCTTTGTTAACTTGTCTGTTACAGGATACTGAATATTTATTGAGATTCTGGGCTGCCAGGAATGTGCTTTTCCCTGGTGTCAACAAGGGAAGGTGTGACAGCAAATCCATGACCCAGGCCATGTCAAAGCCATGAGTTTTACAACATCCGACATGGTGAAATTTTCTAGAAATGCTGAAAACTCAGGCTGATTTAATTTGAAATGAGATGATGTCTAGAAAGTGGGGGGTTGGGGAGGGCTTATTACTATATGATCCAAATCTTAAATTGGAGGTGAGGCAGGTTGGAATAGAAAGGGAAAATTAAAAGGTAATAAAAAATGAATTTTGAGAGTTACATTTCATTTTATTCCTTAGTACTCATGAGCCATAATCTCTAAATCCAGCTCATTTTTAACACATGTTAAATAGGAATTAACTTCCTTGGTGGCACTGAGCTACCCCTCACTGTTCTGAATTATTTCAATTCAGTACATTATCTCCAGCCAGGATCACAGTCTGCATTTAATTCCCCAAAGTTGGAAAACCCAACTATTTTGCATTTTTTTAAAGCAACAAAGACACTGAAAGAATAGAAACAAATCAAATGGGATTATAGGTGAGTACAAAATAGATTTCCTCACGAGATGATATAAGGTTTAGGAATGCATCATTTAGGCTTTCAGGAGAAATCCTTTTCAGTTTAAGAGATGCTTTTCAAAGCTCATTAAGAATGACACTGTGAAGATCAAACAGAATAGGAGGGGGCACTGGTACCCCTGTTTTCTTCAGTGTCTCCCCTCTACAGTTTCTCACAGGTAGTTCCCTTAGAGCTTGCCCAAATTAGAGCAAAGACATACAAAGAATGTAAACCCACAATCCACGGAAATCTAGCATTGAGTCAAATCTTTGCAAATTACCCAAGATACCTGGACACCCAAATTGTTCTCATGTGACTTTTCAGACCCAAGGATCATTCAAGATTCTCTAAGGGCTCCCACGGTACATTGTTCTGGTGCACATAACAATCTTTAGATTTGCCCCTACTACTTAAATAGGATGAATCACTTTCATAGTACCTATGTCTCTTTTTAAAACTGCTTTACTGCTGGACCTCACTCAGTGACTAGGACTCAGCTACCCAATTTACCTGGTGAGATCTTTGAACCTGCAAGTGCCTGGCTCACACTTCAGTCCTAAGCCGGAATGGACAGTCTGCGAGACAGCCATTGCCCCTTGCTACCATCTAGAGTGTCTGTTGCTGGTGCCCTCACAACTGAGTGGGCCTCCCAAGGCAGAAGGCTGCCTGGTGAATGGCTGGATTTGCATAACTATTTGACTCTGTTAAGCCTCCCTGGTTCCATTTTGCAACAATTCTATTCCATGTCCACCTGTAGCCTATCCATAGGTCTCTGTAACATGCCAAGCTCTTTCTCATCCCTGTAAACTTTCAGCTAGTGCTAGTGCCAATGCCCAGAGCAACCCCTTTTGCCCCCTAAATTTGCCTTATAAATGTCTCTGTCCCTTCTTCCTATCAGTACTAAGATACTGTTTTCAATAGAAAGACTTCTTTAATTGCCTTGACTGGCTCAGGTCTATGATACACTTTCATTGAACTCCTTTATCGTATTTTTGCATGCTTGTCTATTACCTGTTCTTTCTCCACACTTTCCCTCAGCTTTGTCCCATGTGGCCAGCACCATGTAATGCTATGCACTGTAATGCTAGCACCTTGCACAGAACCCGGTAAATAATGGGGGCACAGGAAATGTTGACACAAAGAGCCTAACTCCACTACTCGATTTTACATTTGCCCTAAGTCAGTTCCTTAGCTCCCCTCCCAGTCCTAACAGAGGTCTTCGATCAATCCTTCAAGGTTTAGCATGAGCTCACAATATGGCAGGTTTGGGATCAGTCAGCACTGCCCACTCCAACTATAAGAAGAGTTGGAGTGTATAGATACTTTGGACTCAAAGAACAATAAAAATTAAAGTGTTTGGAAGTCCGAGAAACAAAAATGTAAACCAGAACACATTTCAAAACATAAAATGGAAAGGGGAAATTATTCCATTAAATTCCATCTTGGGGCTTTTTGGTTGTAAAAACAAAATCACTTTAGATTGCTGATTTAAAAGGTATGTGTGCCTCAATTAAATATAACAAAAGTTAAAAGTTAAATTGGAAAACAAAGTTTGAGTCTATCTAAAATCAAATCATCTCAGTTAGAGACGAGCCTTAAAGGCAAGGAACACAGGGATGATACCAACCACAAGGCTCAGCGGGTGACCCAAGGCACTTGGGAAGAGAGCAGATGTGCTAATGTCTAAATGGCTGATGGGAAGGCACACCAGGCATCATCTTATGGGCCACTCCCAGGAGAACTGCTTAATGGAAAACAGCGCCCAGACAAGCAGGGTGTTGCCCTCATTTTTTAAAATTGTTGATTTTATCCCCAATTTTCCACTAGGGGAAAAAACATCTGGAAAGAAAAGCAGGGCACAAAAAGATTTTCTTAATTATAAAGTAGTAAGTTAATGTTTTCGTCAACAAAATCAAAGGCGGAAAGAAAATGAAGTTGATGCTCAGTTGAATTGAAACTTGAGGTACTGGTGCAAGACCAAGAACTAGAAGTACATATTCACAGACACAGGCAGACATGGACACACACACACACACACACACACACACACACACACACACACACACACACACTTAGGTATAGGGAAAGTTCCAGCCACAGAAAACTGAGGTGAGTTTAATGTCTAGAGAGGAAATAAGCAGACAATATGTTACAACTGCTCTCAAGTTAAAAGTAGTAAATGTGATATTTAAACATACTTAAGTATTGTATTCTCTTGCACCCGGCTCTGGTTATAAAATTTCAAATATAACTAGAGTTATCAACAACAAAATGTATGATTTGTCATGTTGATCCAGATTAAAGATAAACAGTTGTTTTATTGGGGCTTCTACCACCTCCCAGTGAAAAATATCATTAATAATGGTTAAGATTAACTTGTACCATATAAAAGCCTATTTTAGAAAGGCTTGTAGTTCTTAGCATCAGAATGCCTTTTACTGGACTATTTTGAAAACAGGCATTGATTCAGTTCCGATTCAATTCAGTAAGGCTTTATGAAGTACCTATTATGCCTGAGCCTTAGGCTTTGAGTAATACAAATATGAATCAAACAGTCATTGACAGCAGGTAGCTTACAACCTAGTAAGAGAGCAAATGCAGATGGAAATGTAGAATTTTTTTTAACACAGATGATGAGAATTCATAAAAGGAGAAACTGTTCAGTGGATGAGCTGGGCCTATGAGGACTGGTAAGTGATGAAGAGGTATAGGAGATGGAGATGAATTTCTAGGCATTAGGATTAGAATGAACCAAATATGGAGCAGAGCAGCTCATACCATATCTATGGCATGGAGCTGTTCTTAGAAAATTCCACATAGGAGACCCCGAGAAAAATTGCATTGGTCTGCTATTTATAGCTACCAGACTGTTTAGACTCTCTATTTCCTTTGACTTAAAGGATATAAGGCAGGTGGTGGTAGGTGCCCCCTGGAGTTAGAGATGTAATAATGGCAACTCTCACCTAGGTGAGATGTAATTAGAACAATAGCCGGAGCCGGCTTCAATCCAGGTTTTAGATTTTTGAGGTGAACAGGAAGGAGAGGTAGACAAGAGACCCTGTTTGAATCTGGGCCTCTCTGAAGTGGCCTAAAAGGAAAAGTTGTTCTGTTATTAAGGTGAGAGGGGCCAAAGCGACCTTTCAGATCTCCTAGTCACTGTTTCTCTGCATTTCCCTTTGAATTCTGTTCTGCTTCTCATCTCCAGAGCCTCCGTGTTTTCTAATGATCCAATGGATGGATCATTATGTGGGGAGAAAAGAAGGAAAAGATCAAGACCAAGGTGAGAAACTGCTGGAGAAAAGAGGAAATGCCCCAAAACTAGAATTCTGAAGAATCTGCACAGGAAAGTCCTACTGGGGCTGACGTTCCAGGATATTAGCAGCCCTTTATGGTCATGCCTGCAGGGATGGATGTCACAAGCTGTTCTGAGCAGTGGGGAGGCTGTGATACTGTTGTTCTGTCAAGCAAGGTTGCATTTTCCAATTTAAAGCTAAGCTGCCCAGGAGCCAAGCTGCTTATTTTTCAGAAAAGACAGGAAGGGAGGGAGAGGGAGAAAGACAGAGAGCGACAAAGACAGAGGAGAGGCAGAGACTGAGGAGGGAGGGGAGAGAGAAAAAAAGGGAGAGGGAGGGCGAGGGAGGGAGTAAGGGAGAGCCATCCTTGGGCACCCTCAGAAATCACTGCCAGCGAGTCCCCTGCCTTCATGACAGGTAATTAATTAGCTCTGTTGGACTCTAGTGGGATATCACAGGAGACAGGAAAAAGAAGTGAAAGGAATTCCCTTTCACCACAGGAGATTTCAGACCACATTGCCATTAGCCTTGGTTTGCCTGCACTGCTACACAGTCTGGACTGCATATATTCTCTTCCTGAAACAACTTTAGAATTTTAAATGAGTATAATAATAATAATGAAAATAATGCCTACAAGCCTTCTTAATAAACAAGTACTGAGGACTTGCTATTCTGTGCCAGGCTTTATACAAGATTATAGCTTCAGAGTTTCTGTTTTTATGCCTCACACTATAGTAATCCCTGATCTAATCTCTGCATGGTGGGGCGCCATCCCCCACATTCCCTTCTTGCATTGCTACCTATTTCCTTCATCGAGTGTTCCTGATCCACCTTCCCTTGTATCTTGGTTTTTCTTTTATCTGAATCAATTGCTGCCTAATATAACATATAATTTATTGTTTATTTATTATCTTTCTCCATTGCCAGAATGTAAGATTCACAGCTCCTTGCCAATTTTCTTCACCAGCTATACCCCAAGTGTCTCTTGGAAAAATGACATTAAAAGAATAATTACAAGTGAGAAAAACTGAGTGTCTCTGGGACATGTAGTAGGGAACGGAACATAGTCTAGGGGGCCAGGAAGTCTCCCTGATATATGATCTTTGGGGTTAAGGGGTGGGTGGGAACTGCATTCCTGTCAAAGGGAATAGCATATGAGAAGTTCCCCAAATGAGAGAAACCTATCTTCATGACTGAAACACAAAAAGCACAGGCAATGGGACATGTAATAAAGCAGGGAAGAGAGGACCCAGATGACAGAGGATGAAGCAGGTCATGTTAAGAGTTTGGAATTCCTTCTAAGAATAACAATAAACTATTGAAAGGTTTTAAGGCAGAAAACTGCCTTGACCTGATTTACCTTTACTAAAAGATAGTTCAGGACACAGAGTAGTTTAGGAATGTGGATAAGAGTGAACATGAGGAGGTGGCCAGTTGAAGGTCCCTGTGATCCTGGAGACAAGAGGAAAGGTGACCTTGGTTAAGGAGGGCACTGGAGACAGCCAAGGAGTGAATTTGAAAGGAGCATTTGAAGAGCATATAAGATTTAGGAAATCTTTTTTTTAAGCCTTACTTATTTATGCATACAAGCTGGGGTACAGGCCAGAGGCGTGGGGTGGCGAGAGGGTTCACCAGAGACAGAGTGGGGAGCAGAAAGGGCAGATCAGTAATACACTGCTGAGGGGAGCAGCAGGCGAGTCAGGAGAGGTCTGCCGCACCATATGGGAATCTCCCCAGCCGGGTGTCGAACTCGAATTGGAGCTGTCACAGACAGCTCCACAGCGCAGGGCTTAACCTCTGTGCCACCAGGGAGGCCCAAGATTTAGTAAATCTTAAAGTGGGGCTGGTATGGATGTTAAAATGCTTTTCCATATTTACCTACATCCCTCAAACTAAATCCCCGAACATTTTTTTAAATACTCTTTACACATCTTTCTTATGCTGTCTTCAGCAGCGATGACAAGATTTCTGTTTACTCTGCTGAATCACCTACAGCCTCCTTTTCAGTCTCTCCTCATAAACCCCAGTTGTGTTCTCTCAAGTCTTCTGGCCCAGAATCAGGCACAGCTTGAAAGCAGACTATTCTTAAGAATCATCTCATGAACCAAAATAGAGGAGAAAAGAGCACAAGGGACTATGGTGATGGTTCACAGGTGAATTGGTGGTGGGAAACCGACGGGGATACACAATAATGTAAAGGATATAAATTAAAAAAAAAATATATATATATATATATATATATAAAAGAATCATCTCATGACATCTCCTTTTAATATATCATGCTAAAAAACAGTAAACCAATACCTTATTGTAAATATATTCCATAAGTAAATAAATATATATGAATATCCTTCCTTACATTTTTTTGCCTTGCAACTCATGTATAGACTTTAAGACACAGTCGAGTTTCTGCCTCTGCCTGAAAGTCTCCATAATTCAGTGGGTCTGTCTGTCATTCACAGCAATCACACTTTGATCTGCCACTAAGCTGTGCATCTCACTGTCTGAGCGGGTGTCTTGATGTTAATCACAGGCTACATAGGACATCATTGGAAGGGTGGGATGAGGCAATCTCTCAGACCCTCTCCAGCCTATGATTCGCCTTTGTGTTGTCATTTTGTCTTGCAGTCAAACTCTAAAGGTCTTAGTTAATTTCCTATGGGCACATCGGTTTTCTTTTCTTCCAGACTATAAACTACATGAGTCATTTGATTTATAAGACTTTGAATCTCTCATAGCATCTAGCACAGAGCTAATGACCACATGTGGTGAAAACTTGTGGTGTTCCAAGGAGAATTGTGGAAGAGGTGACTAGAAGTTTGCCTTAGCTCCAACTCCAACTCCTCTCACTTCACCACCTCCACAATGATGCCTGGCTGGGCACGGAGTAGACAGTTAGCAAATGCTGAATACATTAAAATAGTCATGTCTCCAGCAGACCCCATGATTTGATTAAATCCTAGTTAATTCAATTGTAGAACATTCATAGTAGAAGAATAAATGAAATTAACCAATTTCAGATCAATAGTTTCACCTGTTCATTTGCTAAAATTACTAATTAAAAAATGCCAAAATACTAAGTACTTTGAATTTTCCTTTCTTTTACCCCTTTTCATTTTTGTAGTGAAAACATTTAATAAGGTTTTAAAAGGATGATGGACAAAGGGATGAAAAGGCGATAGCAAAATTTGTGTAGCAGTTACTTAATCATTTAATACAACCACCCTGTGAAAAAGATCCAATTATAAACTACATTTTGATGAGAAAACAGACAGTACAGAAAACAGACAGTACAGTAAGCAGAGTGCCCAAGATAACACAGGTGGAAGTGTCAGAGCTGGTTTTATAACTGTGGCATCTGACCCCAGAGTCTGTGAACTTAGTCACTACTAAGTATCGTCTCCAGAAAAATGAAAAAGGAAGCAAGAGGCTAAATCCACACCTTTGGGTCATCAGCTTTCTGGCTAATTCTGGTTCATTCTCTGATGCCCTGTTTGGTTCTCTGTAAAGTCTGATAAACATCTAAGAATTGTGATTTTCTTACACAAACTCTGAGTTTTTCCTAAATTTAAAAGAACTTCCATATGTTGCAAATCAACTGCATTTAGGAAACCTCTCATTCTTTTTGGTCTACCTCATTAAAACTCCGTATTTCATAGAGAGGTAAAAATTACTTCAAGGGGTTGATATTCTTTTGTGGTGTAAAACCTGAAATTGGTTAAGAATATAAGTTAGTTCCCCAAAGGGTACATATTTGCTGACTGACCCTGCTGTTATCTATAAATAAACTTTAAGATGAAGCTAACACCTGTTCCCATGTTCTCACCAATGTTTCTTCTTGTTTCTCTGTACTTCGCTAGCTTGTAACCTTCAGAGCAAAACCTGGACAGGTCCAGTAACAACCTATGAGCCAGCCTGATGTCATTAGTGCCAACAGAAGGAGCAGGATTTCCTCCCTGGATCAGCATCAAGCCTCATCACATGAGTAAATGTACCATTGCATCTAAATTAAAAAAGCCCAAGTTCCAGGGACTCAAACATTGTTTTAGGTCTGGATCTAGATCCATGTCACAAGAGCCAAGTAAGTAAACTAGTTTAAGTCCCTGTGACGTACTGTGTTCCTGCAATATGCTCTTGTATTATTGGGGTTGCACGGGGGTCATAGCTGTGACAAGTAAACCACACGATGTGTGTCGGGTGTAGACATGCCTAGTGTTCCGTAACCACTTGGTGAATGAGGTCTTTGCACTCAGCACTCATAGTGCAGGATTCCATTTTTGCCCCTCAGTGTCCACACACCACCAATTAGGGAAAAACTACCATACTACTCTGCTTAATAAGAAGGGACTATTTGTAAAGAATATTAGCAATACTTATAAAACATTGTCCTTATTCACCCAGATAAAAAGATTAATTACTGAGCATTGTCTAATTCCCAGGACACCTAATTTGTTCACATCTATTTTCAGAGAATCTTCATATTTGAATATGAGTTAATGTCACATTTTTTTTTTCTCACAGAGAAACCACAGGTAGTCAAGCAGGTAGCAGGCTATGTTACAGCCAGAGGGACTTTAAAGGAGGAAATTCATTCTTGAGATTGGAGGAGAAATGTGGATAATGAGATAAGGGAAGTGAAGAGCCAGACAGCAAAAAAAAAAGAAAAAATAAATAAAAAGCACTTGCAGTTTCTGCCTGAAGCCCTTAACTAACTACTTTCTCCACGAGACAGAGCAAACCCGTATGGGCAACCAGAAAAATAAAAAGAGCATGTAAATCTCAGTGATGGGCCAATGCCAGCAAAGCGTAAGTCAAACCCTGAAGACTTTGGAAGCCCACATAACTAAAAGTCAAAAGCAAAGGTGAGGTTGAGGCTAGAATGCCCTAAATGTAAATGTATAAACCCAATTTCCTCAAGTTTAGCATGTTATGCTAAGAAAGAAGCTTTTGCCACAACAGCTCTAAAAAAGGGGAAGAACCCATTGCAGAAACATGCTCATCTGCTGTTGGCACAAAATTCACCAGTTCTTCCCTAAGAAAATAAAACCAGTCATAAAGTCATTCACTGTGCCTTCAAGAAGTTAGGCATTGTTGTCACTGAATTGTAGATGAGCCAAAACTGCTTCTAACCAAAGCATTTTCTTTAGGGCCTTTATGTTAACACAACTGGGTACAATCCAGAAATCTTCTGTCACTTGTAAGACAGGGGGTCCAACACTGTCAGGCCATGTACGTTCCTGCCTCACGCCTGAGTAAAATAAGCAACAGGAAGGTTGTTTGTGGGATACCTAGAACCACATGCTATACGTGGGCTGGCTCATGCATCTTCATTCCAGCTCTTCAAGGAAGATATTCTTTTGCCTCCATTTTACAATTGTGGATACTGTAAGCAAGGGGCCACCAAAAAAGAGTTTAAGTAACCTGTCTTATATGGTTACCAGACCAAACAGGTATTGAAACTGGAACAGGGCCTCCCTGGTGGCAAAATGGGTTAAGTCTCAGCACTATGAAGCTATCCGCAGCCACTGCAGCACAGTTCCATACTGGCCAGAGAGCTGACCCACATGGCACAGCAGACCTCTCCTGTTTCTCCCGCCGTTCCCCTCAGCAGTGCATTTCAGTCAATCCACCTGCTTTGCTCCCCACTCTGTCTCTGGTGAATCCTCTCACCCCCCACACCTCTGGTCTGCACCCCAGTTCTTGTTTGCATAAATAAATAAATCTTTAAAAAAAAAAAAGAAACTGGAACTTAGGTGCACTGGGTTCTACTCCACATCAAGCTTCTCATCCTACATAATGCTTGCCCAGGATAGCCAAGCTATAGATATTCTGGGAGAATAAACAATTGAAATATTTACCCTGAATGAATATGTGAATGAAATATGCAAAATAATGGAGTCTCAGGACAGGTAGTTTTTCCTCATGAGTCATCCAATCCAAGGATCCTATGTTTAGGGTTTCAGAAAAGGACTTTTACACAATTTGAAATAAGATATTAATATCCAGAGAAAATGCAAATAAAAGCCACAATGAGATATCACCTCAAACCTGTGAGAATGGCTTATATCCAAAAGACTAGAACAACAGGTGTTGGCAAGGATGCAATCAACAAAGCCACTCTGGTTCAGATTCACTGTTGGCGGGAATGTAAATTGGTATAATCTCTATGGAAAACTGTATAGAGATTCCTTTAAAATCTGAAAATGGAAATACTGTTGATACCCCACCTAGTTAATTATCTGAGGAATATGAAAACACTGATCTGAAAAGATCCACACACCTTTATGTGCAGAGCAGCAAAGCCCTGTGATGGATGACTGGGTAAGAAGCTGTGGTATATATACTCACTGGGATGCTTCTCAGCTTCTAAAAAAGATGAAATCTTGCCTTTTGTGACAACATGGATAGAATATGAGGCGATTATGCCGAGTGAAATAAGTCAAAAAGTGTAAGAAGTCAATCACTGGAAAATGTCTTTCATATGTGAAATATAAAAAAATAAAGCAAACTAACTAAAAAATCAAAACAAAAATAACAGACTGAAAAATACAGTGGCTAGCAGAAGAGGGAGAGCATTGGAACTTTGATGATAGGTGAGATAAGGTTTATACACACACAGAGGTGAAGAAATAACCCCCAAATTTAAATAATATTGTAAATTATTAAAACTGTATTGAATGAAATAATATTCATCCAGACACAAATAATATTTTCCCTTCTCTTATTAACATATTTTGAATGCCTCCCATGCACTAGCAATGATAAATTCTCCAGGATTATCTTAAGACTCCATGACAACCTTTCAAGGAAGGCACTATTATTAATATCCCCATTTTACAGATAAGGAAACTGAGGATTGGGATAGCTGTATGTCTTGTCCAATTTCATTAGCAAGTATGCAAACCTAGTTTATTAATGTGGAACAAGGATCCAAACCCAGTTTATTGATGTGATTTTTTCATATGGCCAATTTATTCACATGGTCTTCACATTATATGGAAACATCAAGTAAAATATAAGGAGACAGAATGACATATAAAGGGAATAAAACCTAGAGAGTTCCTACTAGAGAGTTCCTTCTTAGAGAGTTTGACACCAATGGACAGCCATACTTATTTGCAGAGGTATGCAGTATTTACCAAATACTTTCTTCATATCTAAGTCATACCCAAATTCTTCTCTTTAGTTTCCTAGAGTCTGAACAATGTGTGGTTACACACCAACTACCATGTACTGAGCCTGTATTTGAACACCTGTGTGAACAAAGACATTCTTACAGCTGTTCCACTTCCTGATGTTCAGAAAATCTTACATTCAGCTGACAATGCAATTCAGTTAGGAACCTCCCACTTGTATCTCTTATAGGTCAAGGGCAAAAATTCATGCTGATGAAGTGTCATTACCAAAAGCAGAGGTTTAATACTATTCACTGAAGCACAAGTGATCTTAAAGGAAATTGAGAGACATTCTTTTTCAAGGACAACTTTAATAGTTGAAGGGGAATATGTTTTATATCCAGTCATCCAGCTACAGACAACTTGTCACACTAAAGTGGGTAAATTTTTTTTTACTAGTTCAATGACATTTTGAATGCCCTTAAGAGGTTAGAGTGAACAAGGAAGCTTAGGACTTTAAAAAATCTCATTTGCATGTGACTTGAAATTCTTTCCAGTCCTATGAGTTTTGCATGAATATTTATGGAATCCAAAGCTAATTAGATTATAAGCCTTTTATCTAGGAATTTGTCCGATTTTATGCTCTCCATGAAACTTGAGCTCTTCTGATCTTGGTTTGGTTCACGTTAAATAAGCAACTGTTTTATCCGTCTTAAAGGCTACATTCTAAATTCTCACATTTGTTATGCATACTACATCATGGAATTTCAACAAAAGTTTGAAGATTCAAATTCCATAATAAAATGAGTTTCTCACATGAAAGTGTTCATTTTGATCAAAGAGTAAAAAAGTACTAAATGTCCCCAAAACATGGAGCAAAAGGCATAAATGGGCACTTGATTTCATTTGCCAGGCAGGTTTTTTCCACAGATGTCTTCTTTATGGTTCCCACAAGAACCCTTGGAAGTGGAGATCACCATCCTATTTTCCTGTGAAAGAAACTAAGGAGTAGGGACCTCCCTGGTGACGCGGGGGTTGGAGTATCAGCACTATCAATCTATCACCCACTGTGGCATGAGTTCAATTGCTGGCCAGGGAGCTAACCCACATGGTGCAGCAGGCCTCTTCTGTCTCGATAACTGCTCGCCCCAGTAGTGTACTTTAGTCGATCTGCCTGTTCTGCTCCCCACTCTGTCCCTGGTGAATCCTCTCACCCCCTGCACCTCTGGTCTACACCCCAGCTCTCATAAATATATAAGTAAAAATCAATTAAAAAAAGAAACTAAGGAGTAGAAAGGCTTGGTAAACTATTCTGCATCACATAGCAACTAAGCAAAAGTAGTTCTCAAACCAGGTCTACAGCTATGACCCCATTTCCTCCTGACAGAGGAAAGTCAATTCACAATCATCCAAAGAGAAACAAAAACCACCATACTGGTCTGCTTGTTGTAGGGAGCTCAAGCTCTCCCACACCTGCACTCTAGGAACTTCAACAGATACTCAGAAAGCCTTTTCATTTACACATGGCACCTTCACTCCAACTTCTTGTCTTTTACAGTAAAGCTATAAATGCCATCATGTTTTTCTTGGTGCAGAAAGACTTGCACTTTGTTCTAGTGCCATAAGCAAAATTACTCTTTGTGGGAGAATCTTAAATTACAGTCTGAAAGGTCCCACTCTCAGGTCTCAGTCCCCTAGAGGGTGAGAGGCAAAGGTTAAACTATGCACACAAAGCTTGAAACAGGATGGCTATTCCAGCCCAGCCCCTCCAATGCTTCTTCCCGTCAAGACAGTGTGTCTGTCACCAAATTCCTTTGCACTTTTTTGCGGAAGCCACCACTTTATTATCCCCATTTCTCTGAACTCACATTCTCTTGTATTATAGCTATAACCATTTCTTCCCATTTGTCTTGCTTTTAGCTTTTCTCGTTTATTCCACAAACTATTATTTCTTCATAGGAACTGCAAAATGTATAAAGTAATATATGGGCTAAGTTTGAAAGGTCAAATAAAACTCAAGGCTGTGACCCCAATAGCAGGCCTCCTGCTTCTCATTTCACCTTTCCTAACCCCATGCATGTCCCACTCTTCAGAGGCAATCACTTTGAAATATTTTAATTGCTTCTTCTGACATTTAGTAGCCAGATTCATATTAAAAAGAAAATAAAGTCATCAGTATCATTATTCAGGGGGGCAATCATGTTTAGTGAGATCTAAATCTTAGAGAACAAACCACAAGAAACTTAAATTGCCAAAGTTTAAACTACTACTCAAATATTTCACAGCAAGATAACTCAAAATAGGATGAATTTAAAGTTAATGCCCATATTTGAGTCTCTGTGGTATATTATAGAATCCAATATTATATGACTTACTTAAGAATTCTGGAGAGGGGTGCACCTTTAATTTCAGCCTTGAATACCTATACTACCTCATTGATGATTTTGAATTTCTAGATCCTTAGTCACAAAAACTTGATTTTTTTACATTTCCAGATGTTCTTGCAGATTATGAGACATCAAATAAGTTCTATATCTACTGTAAATGGAGCCAGACAACATCAAGATTATATCATCAATATATGCAAGTTTGGGGGAAGACGGCTTTTAATCTCAGATTTCTACTTAGACATTTTAACTCTTAAAATAGAGCAGATATGATAAAAACATCAATTAAATTTAACACGCATACTTTTAACTCATAAAACTGAGCAGATATGAGTTAAATTTAGCATAAGCACACCCATTATATGAAAGATAATGGTGCTTCCATTCATCTAGTAGAGTCAATTTCCCAAACTCTAGAAGCTCTTGGTGCCCGGCACATAACCTTTGAACCTATTTCAATTGATCTGGCCAAACTCTCAACTCTGCAGTATCTACATCTTTTTATCTGGCAGCATATTTACAACACCTTTTTTTTTTTCTGAGGATAGAATAATTGCTCAATAATCTGTAAAACAGGCTAGAAATGCCAGGAAATGCAAATTCCTGGAGGCAGACCTTAATTAATGTTTGATGGTACAGAAGTAAAATTGATTGTTGAATGAGAAAATTGAGGCATGCATTTTACACTGCTTACCCAGACTTTCCCCATGGGGTTAATCGCCAGTCAACTCCAGTGGTAACTGGCTCCACAGTTTACCTTTTATCGACTGTCTTCCTTCCCTGTTCCACTTTCCCATACACCTACCGTATTTCCTATACTTCCAAAGAGACTAATTGTAATTGGTCTTCTTGTCTCATTGCATGTTTCTAGAGATCTAAACTAAGATAAAGTCTAGTTCCTTCACTTGAATTCTGGTCCTATCATCTAAACTCACTCTCTCCTCCATTACTTCATTTTCTTCCTAGGAGTCGTCTTCTTTCACACCATGAAGAAATCCCCTTGCTATTTTTCTAGCTATTTTTCTAATTTCCCCTCTTTTTCATCCAGTCTTAGAAGAGCTTTATATTTGTAATTTCCTCATCTTCACCTGTTGCAATCTGGCTTCTTTAACTCTCAATTTTAGCTCTTTCCACCAAATATCAATAGTGACTTTCCAAATGTCAAACCAAACACTTTTCTGCCCCTTCTTTACTTGATTTCTCTACATCAAAGAAACCATATTAAGTTTCATATACCTTGACTTTTGTGACATCACTCTCTTGGATTTTCCTTATATTTCTGACTACTTTGTTGATTCTGTTCTTTTGCAAACTATTTAAATGCTGCTGGGCCTCGGGGCTCTCTTCTGGACTTCTCTTTTTTCTCCATGGTTTAACCGCCCTAATAGGGTCAAACCCAAATGTTCAGGGTTGATCATTCTTTTGACTGGTCACTCCATTAGGCATATTTACTAAATGTTCACAGGCATCTAATTATACACATCCAAGACTGAACTCATCCATTTTTAAGCCCAAAATTCCTATCATTGACATCTTCTTAGTGAAATCTGTATATTCAATCACCCATTTTCTTTCTCATGAAATTATAGTCTAGCAATTAACAAATCTTGAAATTTTTACTTAGTTTCTCAAGCACATTCTTTTTTTCCTTCTCCATTACCATAGAAAAATCAAGTGAGGAATAAAAAGTATAAATTGTATTGAGTGTATATATATATATATATATATATGCATTTCAAATGTCATCATGATATTCCTCATTGCCTCCTTCACATGGTATAATAATCTTGTATTTAGTTCCTTATCTCCAGGCTTTATTTCATCCACCAATCCATTTTCAATTACTCAAATGATCTTTCTGTAATAAGGGGAACAATGTCAATGTCAGACTCATTAGTACATAAACAATGAAGTTTCTGCTTCTTTATATGTCATCTAGGAACATTTATTATCTAAAAGGTCATCACTTGCCATTTGGAATCACAATTGTCTGCAAGTACTAGGCAGTGGCTTTCCTTTGTTTTTGAACTCCAGTTACCACCTCCATCTGGAAAGCCCCCTCTCTCTCCTTACCTGCCCATGACATCTACTCATTCATTAAAGCCTCCCTTGGGTGTTCCCTATGTTTCCCTGTGCTTCCCTGATTCTACAAAACAGAATTAATCACTATGTCTTAGGCTCAAATCCTCTGCCAAATAACAGCTCTTGCACTGTGTCATACCAAGCTCTATTTGTTTGCATCTGTATTTCTACAACAAGATGGCAAACCCTGCACCCACAACTCAGAGCCCCCATCAAACAATCGTGTCCATCTACTACTCTGAAGCACTTCATGTTCTTGTAATTAGTTAGCCATTATATGTTTTGGATTTCTATTTTCCCTTTTAGATTAAATGCTCCATGAGGGCAAGGTCAGGGTTTGTTTTGTTCATTGCTGTTACCCTAGCACCAAGCATTGTGTCTGTCAGAGGATGAGTTCAATAAATATCTATGGACTAATTGGCTAACACCTTGAAAACAGGGTGTTCATTGCCTAGTAGCACCCAGAGTAGTCATCAATATATGTTCAAATTGAATCTTAGTCACCCATTCAAACAGTACAGGAAACAAGTGTGTTTTCTGACAGGAATCTCATTTTCTCTATATAATTTCACTTTTCTGTTTAATCATTATTTGGGAAGTATCATCAAATCAAGGAGTACAGTGGTGATTTAGACCAGGAATGGCAAGCAGAGAGCTGTTATCATACTGTCTTGAGTAAACATATAGAAGGTGCTTGAAGTTTTGTCTGGGGAAAGGTTCTGGGATCGTGTTTGTTCTCAGTGTCAAGTATACAAGATGCGTGAGCACTCATCCTGGACCCAGCAAGAAGGGAATAGCAGCACAGAGGATGCCAGTTGCCATCCCTCTATAAACTAAAGGAGGAATGAAAATACAGTCACACAAAAGGCTCTTCTGGTGCATGCTAAGTATTCACCGAGAACGCCAAAGAGACCCTGACAATTAGCTCATCACTTATTAGGACATTGCTCTGCTATTTGGTCTGACTGTCTAATGTTTTAAAGCAACAAGTCCTTTACTCTGATTTCTGCAAAAGCTGATACCTTCTGTTATTAAAGAACATTAATGTATTTTTCTTTTAAAATAGGTACAAGTATTTAAAGCCAAATGAGTAAAAAGGCTTTTGGGTATTCCCAGCTAGTAATTTCTTTGGATGACTCAGATTGGTATAAATTGTGTTTGACTGACTATAACCACATTATACTCAAATATTATAAATAATTATATATTTTTTAGTTACTTTCTTTTATCCCAGCTGAGAAGGCTTCCAAAGAATTACACAGTCAACACAGAATAGTAACAAATACCCATTACTTCAGGGTTATCTGATTCATAGAATGTTTTCTATTAGCCACACAAGACTTTCTTTTCATCTGATCTGACCTTTAAAAACATATCCGAACTTTTGCTTAAAGATGTAAAGGTGTTTACATTTTATTCTATTCGCTTCAACACAATACATAAAAAACTTTAAAGGAAAAAAAAAGTCTGTTTAATTGGAAATGGCAATGCTGCCCAACTCTAAAGCACAGATGACCAATACTGTGAAACTGTTACAGGGCAGCCCCGATATAAATGGGGTGCCTGTCTGTGGGTTCTCACCCATGTGCTTAAAAGGGACTTATACGACTTCACTGCAGACACACACAATAAAATTAATAAAAAGGGTTTATTTACAAAAAGGGAAGGAAAAAAGATAAAGAATAAATTGGTGAATGCGTCCTACCACTTCCACTGAGCTGGAATCTCAATGGCACACTCAAAAACCTGGCGATCCACAGCCACGAGCAATAGCGCCCCTTCAAAGCTCCATATGTCCGCTTTTTAAATACTAAAAACCATTGCTTAACTCTACCCTCAGTCCTCAGCATCCTCCCTTTGGTGATGATGGCATTCCCAGTCCTAGGTGTCTTGAATCTCTCTGGCTTGAGGTGGGGGCGGGGTCCTGGGACACTCCCCTTTCCTGAGGACCCCCCCTCTTACAAAACCTGCGTGAGAGTGAGCATGCGCTCCCCAGAACTCAAGTCAGAAGCGCATTTAAGCAAGAGCAAGAGCCACTGCCCCCGAAGGCCTGTTGAAATCATTCTGTTTGCAGCAATGATATCTGGGGGCACAGGCAGGTCATAAAAGAAGCAGGTCATATCCCAACAGATCTGCAGGGATGGGGTGTGAGGAGAAACCAAAGCCATGTGGCTCTTTCTATGGGTCGTAGCATAACCACCTCGTGCACAGACACCATCAGAGAAAAACAGAGCAGGCGGCAGTCCTCCGATCAAGACAACTCTGATTTAGAGCTCTTGCTGAAAACCACACTAAATTTTTGAATGACAAAAATAGAAGTCTTAGGTACTGCTGAGGTACCTAAGAGTAAGATAAATTAAAACAAACAAATAAACAAAATTTGCGAGAAGGTGTTTGAGACAAGGCTTAACCTGAACTGTGGACTGCTCCAGCTTGACTCTCTTTCACTCCACCTGAAATACTCTTCTGAAACTAGTGTCCCAAAATCAAGGATACAAGAAAGGCATGAACTTGAGACCTATACATAAAACCACAAAACTCAAGCAAGGGAATTAAGGAATTTTAAAACCTCACATTAAAGGAAAAAATTAAACTAAGACTGCTTAACAGAAAAAGAACCCATAAAAAAGGGAGTATTTCACACAAATCTCAAGAAACACAAATATAATACAGATAACTGTAGAAAGAGCTCAAAGAAGAGATAAAGGATTTCAGATTGGCAATTATTATGAGAACACAAAAGGTGATAAAATGAGTTATCAGTGCTCAAGAAAAAAAGTGCAAAGGAAAAATAAAGGCATAAAAAATTCATTAAAAGCACAAATGTAAACAACTGTTAACAGAGAGATGTAGGATCCATCAGATCAGTAAAAAGGAACAATGATATTAACATAATTGTAAGGAAGATGATGTAGAAGGCAAAGGAAATCTGCATACCTGTAATTAATGGTTCTAAGAATAAAACAAGAAAAATGGAATAAAAATAGAGATATAAAAAAAGCAAACAATTCTGGACTATGGATTTGAAGCTGTAGAGGAAAATGCATACCCTTTCCTAAGAAAATCTGAAAATGAATCGATGAGGTTGCTAAACTCCACAGATTAAAAAATAATTTACAGACAACCAGTTATTAAAAACAAGGTGAAAAAAATTGCAAATTGCTGCCTCTGATTTCTTTCTAGCAACGTTAAATGTGGAATACAGTTAGCCAACAAGGACACTCTCCAAAGAAAATGTGACCTAATCATTTTATAACTAACCAAACTGTTCTTTTTTTCCTAGTTGCCTCTAGTGCAAGCTAGGTAGGGAGCTCATTGTAGGGAAGGCAAGATTACCAGGAGTCCCAGATGGAACAAACACACAGAGTTCTCCCTGGTAACGAAAGACTGTGTGACCTTACAGAATTCTGGCATTCTCATAAGCTCAGGAAGTATATGAAGTTGTGATTGTGAGGTAAGGGGCGTTTTAAAGACTGTATTCTTGAGACATTTTAATTTGCTGTTTTATCTATTCACTCAACAAATATTTGTTTTATTCTGCGATTGGTGAGGTGCAATTGAGTCAACAAATAGCAAAACCAGCATCGTGCTTGGGGAAGATGAATCTGGCAGGAAATCTTTAAAATGAGTAAGAGAGAGGCCACAAGCTGTGGTTCATTAACAAGACTAGTGAAGGGTTTAGCAAAGACTGGGAGGGCTTGAACTGATATAATAGAAGTATAAAAGGGGAGCTAGAGAGAATGTAGAGATTAATTGCAGGGGATGGAAGCAAGAGAGAACAGAGTTTGGCAAATGGCTAAAAATAAAAATGATGAAAGAGAGAAAGCAGGGTTAAGAATGTAAATCTTGGATCTGGATGGCTACTGGGAGTTGCTAGCAATTTTCTTACTCTTTTAGGGTTTTGGTTTTTTGTTTGTTTTATTTTATTTTTGGAGTTGTAGATGCAAATAATTTCACTGACAAGACAAATGAGCCCAAGGAGGTGTTTAAAGTCAGATAACCAGGAGCATCTGAGTCTTCTAATCTCAAAGCAGGATTCCCAGGCAATGATTATTTGGGAGTGGAGAGAAGGAGACTAGGAGTATTTACTGTGAATTCAGTCTATCTTCCTCAATTTTGTTCTTGTCTCCTACTAATTGTCAAAGTGTCTGTCTCTATGTGCTTTTTGCTATTCTTCTCCTCTTTCCTAAGAAGTTATGACTAACAAGAAACATAGGGCGCCAAAGAGGCACTTAGTACAAAAACTCACCTCCTTCTTGACTGGCAGAGTAGCTCAGAATATCTTCCTAGTATGGAGAAACTGACACCTTTCTGAGTCCCAAGATGATGATTTTCCTAAAGCCCACCCAAAGACAGAAAACCAATAATTCCCACAGGAAGCCCTTCCTGTGGATGTGTGCAAGTCATTCCTCACAGATTATAATTATAGAGACACTGGAAATATACTAGACCATTATGCACAGGGTAGGATCCTGCTCTGAGCCACAGAGAGCAACTTGTGAGTAAAGTTCACATGAGGCCACAGAACCAGCCACTGAACCAACAGACAGGTCGTTTCAAGCACAGCACTTCTTTTGTGGGCTGAGGATGGAAGCCACTGTCAGCCACACACACAGTTCCTGTTTGAGTCCTAAGTTATCAGGGGCTGGGCTGTGACCACACTGTTTCAGAACTGCTCAAGTACATTTGGCCCACCATGATCTTGTAACATCCAAGTCCAGGTTCTTTCTTATTAAGGAACAAAAATCAGAAACAGAAGTCTCTTAAAATTCTAATGCAATATGACATAAAGGAGACTTGAAAATGGCAAAATATCAATAACAATAAACAAAGCATCTCCAGCTGCTCCACAAATTAATGCCATGTGTCTGGGGCAACATTTTTAGTTTCTTGGAGCCAGGGACCTTCCCCACTGACCCTTGGATGATGGTCTGTCCTCACCTGGAGTTCAGAATTCAGGTAATATGCTCCATTCTATCTTGGGGGCTGGGGAAGATTAGGGAAAGGGCATTTTGTTAATTGCTCTTTAGACCCTGCTGGGCAGAAGGAAAGTTGTTCCTTTCTGAACCTTAGGTTTGGAACTTGCTTTGCCAGTTTGCTCAGCTGGACTTTCAGTGGAGATGTTATACCAGTTCTAAAGTTCCTGGCAATTCAAGAGGATAGGATAAGGAATGCCCAGGTTTGGAAATATTTACCCTTTCTTTTTGCATAATTAACAGATCTCTTAAATTGGCCTGCTTGGGGGATGGGTGAGCTGATAGGGGTCTTTATTTTCTGCCCCATGGGCTTCTATAAGGCTAGCTTTAACATTAGCATACTACCAGTTATTTTTTTCCCTGCTCCTTTTATTCAAGACTCTGCCCTGAGGGACTTTCTCTGACCACCAAAGCATGCAGCTACCTAATCTGTCACTTTAGGCAAGTTACTTAAACTTTTTTTTAAAGATTTATTTAGTTATGCATACAGCTGGGGTGTAGCCCAGAGGTCTGTGTGGGGGAGGGTGAGAGGATTCACCAGAGACAGAGTGGGGAGCACAAAAAGCAGACTGAATGAAATACACTGCTGACTGGAGCAATGGGCTAGGCAGGAGAGGTCTGCTGCGCCATGTGGGGAGCTCCCTGGCTGGGGATCAAACACAGTGGCTCTTGATAGCTTCACAGAGCTGCGACTTAACCTCCTGTGCCATCAGGAAGGCCCAAGTTACTTAAACTTCTTGAGCTTCTGTTTACCTATATGTAACATAAACTCTAACAAGGTATTTTTTTTAGGTGGAGGAGAAAACCTAGATCATCTAGCCAGAAGGAAGTTTAGAAAGAAGTGGATTGACAACATGGTAGAGGTTTGGCATAGCCAATGAGGGATAGAGAGCAGAGCTTCTGACCAGTAGAGAGAATTAAATTGGGGTTGGGAATAAATATGCAGAGGTAAGGCCAATCAGTAGGGTTGTGCTCACATACTGTTAGGCAACAAAGATGCAAGGAATAGACTGGTGGGGAATCATGGAGTGGATGCAGGGATGAAAATTCTAGGGAGCATAGGAATAGAGGCTGCTGGTGACAGAGGCTCAAGGATCAGATAAGGATATGTTTATGAACAATGCTTCTCAAATTCAATTATGTGTTCTTACTCAACTTTCTCATGTCCATATCTATTGCTAGAAAATTGTCTTTATATCAACTATTTTTACTTAGTCTCATTTTAAGAATAATGAAATCAAGGGTTAGTTTTTTTTCCAATCCTCATTCAACAAATACATAATTTAAAATGCCCATTCAGATGCAAGCTAGAGTCCTCTAGCTCATCCTGTTGAGAAAAAAAAAATCATTGTTATTGTTCAGAACTTGGGTTTTGCCAGACAAAGACAACACAAAAAAAGAAAACTACAGACCAATCTCCCTAATGAATACTGATGCAAAAATATTTAATAAAATCTTGGCCAATAGGATCCAACAATGCATCCAAAAGATAATACACCACGACCAAGTGGGATTTATCCCAGGGGCACAAGGATGGTTCAACATCCGAAAATCAATCAATGTAATCCAACACATCAACAAAAAGAAAAATAAAGACCATATGATCATGTCAATAGATGCTGAGAAAGCATTTGACAAAGTACAACACCCATTTATGATAAAAGCCCTTGAAATCCTTGGGATAGAAGGAACATACCTCAACATAATAAAAGCCATATACGACAAACCCACGGCCAATATTATACTCAACGGTGAGAAGCTGAAGGCCTTTCCCGTAAGATCAGGCACAAGGCAAGGATGTCC
>PVIJ01016454.1:0-32669 GCA_004024925.1 Scalopus aquaticus | reverse complement strand
AGATAAGGGCACAAAAGGGAATAGAAAAGAATACAAGGGACCATGGAGATGGATCACGGGTGAATTGGTGGTGGGCTACCCAAGGGGAATACAAAATGTAAAAGACATAAATAACAATAATAAAAAATAAATAAATAAAAATAAAAAAACAAACAAAAAGAAGATTTGAACATTATTAACCAAATTGACCTAATTGATATTTGTAGAGCACTACTCCCAATGATTTCAAAGAAAATGACCATTCTTTCCAAGTTGATATGGTCATCACCGTAAACTATATATTGGGCCATAGAACAATTTCAATAAATGTAAAAGGATGGAAATAAAAAAAAAAGGAGTAAGTACATCATGAACGAGAACTGAGAACAGCAAACATGACAGCGATCCCTTACTCATTGTAAAAAAACAAAGGGTTCTTGGTGCCTCTCCTATGAATTAAAAAAAATGCAGAGCAGAGACACTGCAAAAATCCTTTGGTCAATGCAGAAGCACTATGAAGATGAAATTGTGTATGGGTTGTTTGCCTTTATCAGTCTGGATGTGGCTTTACCAAATCTGGATGTGATATTCCCACAGAGATGGGCTTGTTTGCTTATCATAGAGTAATGTCAATCTAACACTTCAATGGTTTGAAAGGCATTTATGTTAGCCTGCCCCATTCACACATGATCATTATAAAGAAAATAAGCAGCTTCTTTAGTACATTAGTTAATATCGCAAGTTTAGCCAAATAACTGTCATCCATTCATTCAGCAAATATTTATTAAATGCCTGCAATGTGCCAGCTGCTGCTCTAGGAAGCAGGGATTTTGTCATCAAGACAGACAAAATCTCTGACAATGAAGTATTTGCTACATGAAAACCAACGGAAAGATTGCCTTTTTAGTCTGATACAGAACTAATTGATTTACTCACAAAGCCTTTTCACTTTTCATAGATTTCAAAAAACTCCCAACTAGAGAAGAAAAATGGATAAGGAGAAATGATCCTGGGAAGGGCTCAAAAATGAAATCTCAAAAGCAAAAACAAAACATAATCCTAGGGGCCAACTGTAGCTAGGAGCATAATTCCTTCCATGAAAGACCGTATGGCTTTCGACATGGGCAGTTCCCGAGCTAATCAAAATTTCAAAGGACACAGAAGACCATTTAATAGGATTATACCTAAACCTGTTATAGATTAAATTCTCTGGCTGTTTGACACCCTAGTAACTAGTCCAGATTTGTATTTACAAAAAAAAGAGATGAGAAAAATTCCTTCTCGATAGGAATGGGAGAACAGGATATCCTACCTCTCCGCTTGCCTCAAAAAAAGGAGGGAACAAGGAAACAGAAAACCCATCTCCAGTGTCCTGTTTGCAAAGTTCAAAGGCACCGGGAAAACACATGGGGCATGTGCTCTCTGGTGCAAAACCCCGCTGGCCATTGTTTCAACAGGCCCATGGCCAAGATGTAACATCACTCCACAAACAGCAACAATGGTAAATATCCACCTCTACCTGACACAAAAAGCTAAGCATTGACAAAATTTGACATGGAAAATACTAAGACCCCTGCCTCCAGGTTGCAACCACTAATCTTACTGTATCTTCAGGGTTTGAGGATTTGAGGATGGCTACTAATGACATAGCAAGCCACCAGCAGGAAAATCAAGTGCAGAGAAAAAAGTACAAACTTGTATTTCCGTCTTAAAAATGGATGATGTTGGGAGGAGATGCAGAGTGGATAAAACTCAGAAGTAAGGGGTAGCCTTTTAAAACATGATGGATAATACCTTTACATAGACCTGTGTTCACCCCCAAACTAATTAGCCTTCAGAGGAAGCTGTCATTTTAATATCAGTTCAAGAAACCAAGATATTCGTAAATAGAAAGCTTTGTAAGTAAGAGTTTAAGTAAACAATTTTTCCTGATACCTATGAAAAGTCTTAAAATTTATTTTTGTATTGACTTTTACCATCTGTGAAGACATTCTGTAGGTAATAAAGCAGTTTTCCAAATGATTTTCTAATAAGGTCATGTCAAGGTTTAAACAGACTGTCAGCTGGCAGGATGGAAAGAAGACTTAAGAGTTAATTCACTTAGCTAAGATTTCTGATTCATCCCGGGAGTTTATATTTATACAGGTTCAATAGCTGACTCTCATTTGCAGCACTTTTTAAACTTAACTTTGTACTTATTATTAGGAAGGTTTTCTAAACTGACTTATTTACTGCTAAATTGATTCTGTGAGCTACAATCTATAAGTATAGATTTTAAAATACAGTAGACCTGCCACTGAAATGTAAGATGGCAGCTACAGTGTCTGGGTATTGGAGAGAGAGCAGGGGTGAGCTATGCCACCGTCACAGAGACAAGTCTTGGCCGAATCTGTCACGGCAGCGGGTCTTTGCCAGTTTTCTGGTTGGTGGCTACATAGCTCTACAGATAAATCCCTCACTGAACCACAAATGTTTACATTGGACATGCCATGTTTATAATAGACACTCTTAGAATTAACTTGACTTCCTTTTGATTTTAACAAGATAGGTGCTAAAACCTATTATTTTGTACTGGAGAAAATTTCCCAAAAATCTGAGATCCTGCCAAAAAATGTACATGTCCAAAGAAGTCACTGTTGCTGCTTCCTTCAAGCACTGATTAATTGCACAAACTCTGATTCACTCAAAATTTCTAGTACTACTGAATTAAACTTTGAATTCATCATCTGTAAAATGAGATACTCAAAGTCTGTCTTTAAAGTTGTTATAACAATTAAATTAGATAGGATGTGTAAATTGTCCTGGAAAAAGAAGGGCTCACAACCTATTGGGTGTAATTATTATGCCATATTTCATTAAATCCAATATGTCAGTATTTGCAAGATGCATCATCATTGAATATACCACTAACGAAGGGGAAAAAGTCACTCCCAGTTCAACTCTACAATTATAATATAATGTATTCTCATTACTTAGAATTTTTATTTTACATTTATTGAAACTTTTTTAGATGCAGGCATAGGCTGTATTATAGAGCAATCGTATGCAAGTATAAAGAGGAAGATACAAGTGAAAAAAATTGATTAAAGTATTTCTAAACTTCTTCACATTCCAAGTCTGACTCCTGGAATTGTTTTTTGACTCATAATTGCTGATAACTATTTTTTCCTTTGGACATCAAGAGTGATGGAGATGCTAGATTATCTTTCAAGGCACTGACACTCTTTCTGCAAGTTTTTGTTCTGGTGCTTCCTGGATCTTACAAAAATGTCAAGAAGAGAAGATTTTCACTCAACAGCCAGAATGGATAGTTTTCACCAAATGACCTTTGAATCATTTGTCAGCTAAAACATCAAGAAGTTGCCTTAGTTTTGTCACATCATCAGGAATAATAACCCAATTAATACACAGCAATGACACCAAAAATTGGTATATTAGAATTGATTAAGTACAAAGCTTTCTGTCACTTTCCCCCTCATATGAGTAAGACAGTATGTGCCAATATCTATAGTTTAAATGAAATGAAAGACACTTTCCTATAGCTTCTAGATATTGATCCAACATTTATTGGTTATTTACTCATTTACCAAACACTTATGGAGAATCTTTTCTATGGGCAGATATTAGGTAAGAGATCAGGAATTCATAGGGACTGTCTTAGTCACAAAGACAAAGTGATGGATACAGGCCTTGGTCAATGAAGGAAAGAAAACCTATGAGCAAACACTGAATACAATGACTCTAGGGTCATAAGAGATTTGTGTACAAGGTGTATCAGTGGCACAAAGGTAATCTCCATGGAGTCTCCTTGGACCTGAGATGGGAAAATGCAAATGGGACATTCCTCAAAGGAAAAGCTGTGTTCTAATAATTTTCAACTTAAATTAATATATACTGCCTGTGATCCTTGCACTAATACATTGAAGTCAGACATCTCTCTCTTCTGAGAATTATAATGAATTGGATATTTATACTTTTTAAAAAATAACAAATTCTCCTGGGTGATGTTCACTTATTGACTTGTAGGAACTTTTTATATAATGCAGACATCAACATTAACTCATTACAAATTATATGTTTTGCAATTTCCATTGTCACTTTAGTTTTGTTAATAGCAACCTTCATATTTTAACAATTTTAAATAGCTTCCAGTCAAATCTATCAATATTTTTTCTTATGGTCTCTAGATTTTAAAGTTAATTGTGAAGTTCTTTCCCATCCTAGATTTAGTCTACAATATCTCATATATTTTCTTCTTTAGGCTTTTTTTCACATTGTAGCCTAAAGCTACAATCTGTTTTTTAATATTGCATGAGGTTGGTATAAATTTTCCTCCAAAATGTATGTTGAATGTAAGCCTACCCTTAGATTTTTCTATTAGCTTTTATCAGGTCATTATTAATTTAGAGAATTACAAGCAAGCAACTTTCAATAATCCATGCCAACGAGAAGAACAGCTGTGTCACAAATGAAATAAAAGTCCTTTTTTAGTTTCAAGTGTCAGAAACTTCCAACAAAATAACTTCTAAAAACATTTTTTTCCCTCTCCTAAAGAAAGAAGGGGATTCTCACAAATGGGGGGACCTGGGGATTTGAAAATTATGAAGACCAAGTCTAACACGTTTCTGCTTCTCTCTTTGTGTTTGATTTTTCTCCAACCCCAGAGAGATTTTTCACATACGATAGGAGAAATGGGTGCCCACTATGACAAAATGGGTGCCCACTATGACAGAATGGGTGCCCATTCTCCCAGTTTAACACCCAGAGAGGGAAACATGCTCTCCATCAGTGCTAACAATTCAAGTCTCAGGATAGGAGTGTAAATGTGCTATCCTTCAGTCACTGGGTATTTCTTTCTCAGGTGACGACTGGTCAAAGAACCACCCCTGTGGCCAGGAAAATCAGTTCTTTGGTGGACCAGACCTGGATCATGTGCCTATGTGTTGCCAGGGTAGCAGGATCTGGTAGCAGAAGAAAGTGGGTGATCACAGACTTGACTGCCAACAGAACCACTAACAAACAGCCCCTTCAATTTGCTACCGTCAATTATCATAGAAACAGTATAAGCATTTACATTCCCCTCTCGACTACATTATATTTTTAGAGAAACAAGTTATCTTTCTAGTTTTTATTATCTTAGGTTCATATTAAAATATTTCCATAATCTCAGTACAAAATAATTGATTTGAAACATGGATTTGAGCCATTTGATCTAAGACAAGTTTGTTTAACTTCACCTACTTTAAGATCTTTCATCTGTAAAATGAAGGCTTTGATTTTATAATGTAGGGAAATGGTGAGAACAACCCACAAATAGGGAGAAAGACTGAGATTCTATTTTTGCCACAAATGATTCCTAACTCTACAAATCCAGAAGAAAGGGTGAACCCGGCTCGCAGCACCATGTCCCCAGCCTGTGTGCCCTTGTCTGTTTTACATGTGTTACTTAGAAAGGTAAGGCCCTGGGCCTCCCTGGTGGCGCAGCGGTTGAGCGCTGCACTGTGGAGCTGTCGGCAGCTGCGATGCGAGTTCGATGCCCGGCCGGGGAGAATCCCACATGGTGGGGCAGACCTCTCCTGCCTCACCCGCTGCTCCCCTCAGCAGTGTACTTCTGATCTGCCTGTTCTGCTCCCTGCTCTGTCTCTGGTGAACCCTCTCGCCGCCCCGCGCCTCTGGCCTGTACCCCAGCTTGTATGTATAAATAAATAAATCTTAAAAAAAAAAAAAAAGGTAAGGCGCGGACTTGAAAGTTCTCTATATTTGAATCAGAAGCTCCTTCAGGAACATAGAAACCCAACTCAGTTGGTTAATTTAACAGAATAAAAGGGAATCTACCAGTTCCTGTGGCTGGCATGGGGGAGCACTAAGGACCAAAGGAAAATCTGCAGGAACCAGGATCACCCAAACTGTTACTGGGGACTCAAAGCTACCAATGTTCTGGGTCTGCCTCTCTTTGCTTCTTTTAGTCTTACTATTTTGTAGCACAGAGCATGGCTGCCAGAAACCCATAGGTTAGCAAGCCACATGTTAGTAGCAAAAGAGCATATTTCCACCTCAAGAAATGGCTCTGACCCTATTGGGTTCTGTGTATGTGGCTTGAACCAACCTCTGTTGAAATGGGAGTGGAGCATATATTTATTTATTCTTGTGGCCAGGGTGATGACATCTATTAATTGAAAAATGGGGGCGTAGGGTTGCAGATAAAAGCACAGTCTGTATTTAATCTGGCAACTCAAGGTGGGAGAGCTTTCTAAACAGGCAAAATTAATAACCACCACAGTTTATGCCAGTGTTTCCTCATGAACCTGCCCTGGTGTCCTTTGCCACTTTGCTCATCCCGCTGGGTGGACTCACAGCAGGTGACATCAGCTGCCATCACAGGAGTCTGACTCAGCATTAAGGGTGCAGAGCCCATGCTGTACCCTTTAATACTCCTTGAGAAATTTTTCCTTAGTTTTTCTTAAAGCTACATGCCTCTACCATAACTTGTATAATTGTAGAACTTGCAACCTCTTGGTCACGGTGAGCTATGTGTTCTATCTAAGTCACAGGATCATGGAGCTGGAGGGGAGTCAGGAGGTCTTGACCAAGCCTCTCAGGAGATCTGTAACTTTAGGATATAGGGGGAAACCTGCATAACATGCATGTCCATTTCCAGATGAGGATTATAAATGTTTCTGGGGTATAAGGAGAGAGTTGGGGAGGAAGGTTGGGAAACAATGCAAAGAAGCTTTGACCAGTGAGAAGCTAGCAAAAATCTTCCCTAAAGGAGTGGACACAGTTAAGCAAACACACAGTCTGGAAACTGTCATGGGCAGAGGGAAGGAGCCTGATGGGAAGCTGCTGCATTGGTGCCACTGAAGCATATTGGGGAATTCAGTAGAGCTTGAAGGAATGGAGGTAAAGGAGACCCATTTACACACAAGTGAAACAATCAGCAGGAATTGGTGTCGATATTTTCCAGTTTAACTTCACTCCTGTTTTTAGCTTTCACCATTAATATATAGCAATGCTAATATAGTTTCTGCCACTGTCGATAACATACAAGCAGCACACACATCAATTTTTTTAAAAAGGCCATATTCAAATATTTGCTGTTGATATTGCACAATTAGCAAGTTCATCATGTTCTCATCATTTTGATGGTGTTTTTAAGTGAAAGCATTTCTCATCTGTCTTTTTAATATTTATTTTTATTGAGGGAGCTATGTGCACAAGGATGATTTTTCATGGTATAGGTGTAAGTGATTTTTAGAAAATATTGTGATCTAAATTTGTTATTTTCATTTACATAACTCCTACTTTGACCCTACCTGCAACAGCTTGAGATAGGGTAAAAGTCAGATCAACAGTTACCTGACCTGTTCTAGGCTTTCATCTCATTCCACACGTGAGGTGAATAACCACGGACTTGGGGCAGAATCTGGGATTCTCAACTACAAAATGAGGGTCCTGGGGCCACGGGATCTCTCAAGAGACCATTCAAAGGTGGTGACCTGTGCTGAATGTGACTCTTCCAGAATAAGCAGCCACCTTAGCTATGGGCTAAGAATATGGGCTTTGGAATCCAGCAGATGGGTTTGAATCCTGGTCCTGACTCTTCACAGCTTCCTCCCCAAGCCTCCATCTTTGTATTTCTGAGAAAGAAATGAAATATCTGCTTGGTCATGTCATCGTGAAGAACGCCTCAGAAGAGGGATGAGGAGTGCGACACAGGGCTTAGCACCTAATAAACCCCCTACCTGGGCTCTAGCATTGCTGTTCGTTGCCTGCTGAATCATACACTGGGGCCAGGAAGAACTAGAGAAGTTATTCCAATCATTCATTAGTTTGTACTTTCACTCAATTCTTTTTTCAAAAAAAGACGACAGCTGCCCAGTAAATATCTGCACGGGCAAGCAAATAGTCATGGCCTCTGGCTACAGACAGGCTTTGGCAGTTCTCTTTCTGGTTCCCTCGACATGCCGCAGTTGCAAGACTGAGGAACATTTTGGAAAGGCAGCTGTTCTGTTATCTTTAAAAGTAACAAGCTCCTGGTTTTAATTAATCGTGGCCTCTAGTCTTTCGTGAGAAAAAAGTCTGTGACCGCGTGCCACAGAGCCTGCTTCCAGGGCTGGTGTGTTTAGTCATCGGTGAGTGAAGCTGCCAAAGGCAGGCTGGGTGACTGTCCTACAGAACATCTGCACAGTGTTTATCATTCTGGCGTTTGAGAACTATGTAAATACGTGCAGACCCGTGACAACCTCAGGATTCTGTTTCCAAATGTGCCGTCGATGAATAACGGCCCAAATGAGCAAAATCATCTAGATAACAATTGGGTGGAGAGGAAGAATGGGAATTACAATGTGTTTCCAAGTGCTCTGGGGGTAAAAATCCATTCCCATCCTTGCAAGACAATAAAGTCTTTGGAAGCATAATAATGTGTAGGATGACTTTAGAATCAGACAACTTGCTTTTGTTTTAGAAGCACAGATTCAAGTCTAGTCTAGGATAATTACTGGCAGAAGCAGCTTTCTTGATTAAGTCAGTCCCATGAAAGAACATGTGTCTTTATTGCAGAGAGTGCCTTCTCCTAATTCCCACCTCACCAGTAAAGGCCAAGTTTTCCTCAACTGAGCTCATGCCTCTCAACTCTGAGCTCAGGGCCTCCATTTCAGCCACTGGTAATTTGAGATCAGTTCAACTCACGCTGTCTCTGTTAGTGTCCCAGTGGTTCCTTCTCTTTTCAAATGACTCAATCTTTTGTCTTCAAATGGTATCTTAGAGATGTGCAAGGGTGCTGAGGTGATTATTTTTACTGTCTCCTAGAACTTGAGGAACTTCTTCACAGAAGGTTGAAACCATGCCTGGCCATTTAGTCTGATTCAACTTAAAAAGGCATCAAATACAAATAGATTCTGGGAAATAAATCAACTTTAGGCCTTTCACTGCTGAAGGCTTAAAATAATTCCCAAAAAGGCTAATTAGGTCTTTCCTTGCTCAGTAGTTGGGCTTAATAATAAGCACCAAACATATGGCAGCAATTGGACTCCACAACCCAGTGTAGCCTTCTGTTCAGCAGCAAGTGTATTGGTCTTAAAGGAAATTATATACAGAAAGCTTATACATATTAATAATTGCCGTAGTATCTATTACGACTGGAAACTATAAATGTTAATCTGCTTCCTAAAAATTTCTTTTGACTCACTGATAATCAAAGAAGCAATCTATTTTTTTCATTATCAGATTAATTGAAAATTTTAAATGACAATTATACTGAGGAGTATATGAGGAAATAAGCAGTTTTATGCCTATATTTAGAACATATTTTTCTGGACAGGAGGGCATATTTTAGGACCATTTTTTCTGGGCATCAATTTAGCAAGAGTATAAGGGCCATAAAAACACTCTAAAGTTTTGATACCATTATTTTGTTCCCAGAATCTGTAGCAAGGAAATAGTAAAAACTATGCACAAAGATTTAAATATAAGAATGTTCACTGTAATGTTATTTATAATAGCAAATGGACAATAAAAGAACAATTAAGCAAATTGTGTGCATCTACCACATTTTACAGGAGGTTATGCAGTCTTTAAAAATCATATTGACAAATATTTTCAAAGGCAGAAGGGAAGCGAAAATGGAAACAGAGCAATAGGTACACCATGATCTTGACCATGTAAAATAATATAGCCAACACATTAGAGACAAAAAGATTATTATTTTTAAAAATATCAGCAGTTTCTGAATTCCAGGATAGATGCTGAAATGTGTACTAGTTAGAGATGGGGTGGGGAGTTCTCAGCCAGCAAAATAACCTGTGTCTAATTGCAGAAAGTTCAGGCATGCATTGTTTGTGTTTTTGTCAGTGGTGGATTGTATGTGCATATGTATGTAAGTGTGTGTGTGTCTACACACACAAACACACACACACGACAGTGGTCTCAAACTATTCCACATAGCCACGGTAGTAGGTGTACCACCTAGGTTTGTGTAATTACATTCTATAACATTTGAACAATGACAAAATTGCTTAATGGACATTTTTCGCCTTGTATCCCCATCATTATGTGATGCATGACTATATTCTATTTAATGTTACCAAAGTCTGCCTTCACTGTGGGCAATGAACCTCTACAGAGCTCATCCATATGTTCATATAACAAATATTTACAGCATCTCCACTTTGTGCCAAAGCATGTGCTAAATGAAGGGGAGACGGTATTAGGCAATACAGGCAAAGTTGCTGACTTAACGGAGCTTACTGTCTGATCAGTCATCTTCATTATGTTGTCGACTGCTATTCTTTTCTCCATTGTAAAAATCAGAGTTTCAGGAAAGAAACATCGAGTGGGAAAGTGTATGGCTAATGGATGCTGGACATAGCAAGGTCAGATCCTCAGTTATGTTTCCCTTCCTGTACTGAAATTCCCTTGTATGATCCTCAAGACAGTGAACATCTGTTAGATACAATGGCCTGTGCTAGCTAGACCCTGGGGGAAAACAGGAGGGACTGGTCCCCACCCTTTGCAGCAAAGCAGGTATCAGTGAGCAGCAGAAGCCTTGCAAAGCACTTGGAAGAGATGCTAAGAGAGAAGCACAGAGCAGCTGCCGGTGCAGAACAGGCGGTGAGGAGAACAAGTAGGAAAGGCTGCCTAGCCAGGCTATCTTCTGTGCAGAAGCATTTCAGAAGGACTGACCCGTCTTCATTTACGTAGAGTGGCACTCAAATGATGACTATTTTAATAGTAAAAGACAGTCTGGAAAACATATGAAGCATCTCTAAAACACACAAAAGATATAAAATCCTGGAAAGAGATACCCTACCTATGTCTAGGAGTTAGTGGAGTTAACAGCTATATTAAAATTTATTAGGTCTTCATGTATCTTTACATGCAAGGAATATCTAGTTCAAAACCTCTCCCCTTTCCACAATCATGTCATTTATGTGTACTCCTGTTACTTTTTATCTTCCTTCTTCATCTTTCCCATCATTTTTCTTTTTCTTCCTTCTCTCCTTTGCTTGACCACTGATCACAAGTTTTATTAACCTGTCTTATGTAGAAGCAGCTTTTTTTTTTGCCATGACCCATGTTGTGTTAAAATAACAATGCTCATCATGCACTTGTCTAAGCCTTTCACATGCACTGACTCCTTGAACCCACACCTCCCCACTTTGAAGTAGTACCAGTGCGTTCAGCAGATGAGGCCACTGAAGTACAAAGGCATTAACCACCTGCCTAGTCCTTGAGTGAACAGCTGGACCAAGACCTCAATCTAGGCACTCAGAATCCAGAGAACACACACCCCCTTAGCCACTTCACTGGGCAGCTCAGGGGAAAGTACAAAGGATACGAGTTATAATTGCCCCAAGACTGCTTAGCCTCTCAGCTTTTATATGAAATTGGGGGTACAATTCTTGGGATCCTGAGCCCAAGGATCTCATAAGTAGTGTGACACAAATCCCAGTTTAGTGCCTTAAAATGCTTCCTGTATGTCATGTCACACCTCACACCAACAGAGGCCACAGGACTCCACTACTTGACCATGTGATCTTGGGTAAGTTATTTAGGTTTTCTGAGCTTAGTTTCTCAATCTGTGAAATGGAGTTGCATTACTGCCTTATCAGACAATATTTATGTAGCCTTCTCAATTTCAGTAGCTAGTTTTTCCTATTAATCATCAGCAAATTTTGTGTGTTAGCAGCTTCACTTAGCCTTATGTAGTTTACATTTCTAGGGGTCAGTAGACTATAGCCTATAGATTAAATCTCACTCACTATTCTTGTAAATAAAGTTTTATTGGAACATAGTCATGTTTGCTCATTTCCTATGGCTGCTTTCATAATAATAATACAGTTGAAGTAGTTATAATAATATTAATAATCTATAGACTAATCTATTAGTCAGTCTATTGACTGACTGCAAAAGAAACTGTATGACCTGAAAAGCCTAAAATATTTAATTTTTGGTCATTTTCTAAAAATATTTGCCAACCCCCATGGTGACACACTTTCTAAATGGAGTACAAAGCAAATCTACATAAACAGTACATGTTTGTTATATTTTAAACAAATATCTGGTTTTTATTTTTAAGAAAATCTAAAGTAAGTTTTACTTTCAGGTAAATAATGTAGGAAACACACAGCATAATCTTTAAAAAAGTCCCAAATATGTAAAGTCATTCAGCAAGATCTGAAACGGTTTACAAAATCCCCTTGTCATTTACCCTTTCATATGTCATTTCAACTCTGCTGCTGAAGGCTTCCTTCCTCAGCACAGATGTCCTTATCAGGGAGGCAATGATATATGTTTCATCCCTTTTGTTCTTCTGTTTGGGGCATCATTTGCCTTGCCCTGAGATGAATCAGAATGAAACATTACAGCAGCAAGAGTGGTGGAGGTTATGGTTTCTGGAATAAAACAGCAGCCTAGCAATCTATAGAATGTCTCCAAAGGATATTAAATTAATCAGCCAAGGATTATTGTGTATTTTCCCGAACATCTGTGGGCGCTTTCTTTAGGGTGTTTGATGGAGTTTCTATGATGAGATTAGAGCAGGGGAAGCACCGTTATTGCCATACAGATGGCATGTGGAGAGAGACTCCGAACGGGCAACAGGGATTTGAGATTCAGAAGTCCAATGGGTTCTTTGGGAGTAGGAATGCATGCTGGCCCGGAGAAGGGAGGGGCTGTGTTCTGTGCTGTTTAGAGAAGGCTTAAGTTGGTAGAAATAGAAAATCTGTTTTTCCTATTGTGCTATTTCAGAATCAAACTGTAGCCAAAAATCCCAAAAGAAAAAAAATGAGACCACTTTTTGAAGGATAATTAAGGGAGAGGGGGCAAACCAAAAATGTATGGCAATTATATATAGTTACCAAGTAAGTGAGGGATTTCTCCCAAATTAAAGTTCGCACTATGTGACAAAGATCACAGATTCTAAAGAAGCAGGGACTCTGGGGGACTCGGGTTGGAGAAGAGATGATGGTAGAGATGTGGGAATCACTTAGTTTAATGTAAAAAACTGTCGCGTCTTGAGCATCCATCAAATTAATTGTGACAAAAATTACTTTTCAAGGAGAGTACTTAACTAGAGAGGTATAATATCAGGTTTTGGTTAGGAAATGCTGCACAAAGAAACAACAGCCAATGCCACTGATGGAGTCTGAGAATGAACGGGGACTTTGGGCTGAGACAGACCTCAATTTGCAGCCCAGATCAGCCAGGCACCCTTGTAGCAGCGAAAAGAAATTATTTCACCTCTCAGATCCCCCTCTCCTCTTCCTCACTCCATCCCCTTCCCTCCTGCTCCCCCTCCCTTTTTCTCTCCCTCCCCTCCTCTTTTCTGCTCCTCTTCCCTCCTCTCTCCTCTCCACTCTGCAGTCTTACTATAAAGTAGATTGTATATAGAAAATAAAGACACTGTTAGGAGTCCAGGCTATCTGAGGTGCTCTCCTGCACCTTTTCTTGTCTTCTTTTTCCAGAGACTGGAGTGACACCCCTCTTGTTCTGCCCTTCTCCCCCATCCCCAACCCCCACCACCAGCTTCACTGGTATCTCAGTTTCTGTGTCTAGTCTGTTTATCCCTAACCCACCAACCGCTAACACCAGCAAATATTCTCCATCTCTCCTTAAGAGACCCTCACTCTTCATTTACCTATTAATTCTGGAGACACTTGGGGTCCACTGACTCACACTTTTCCTTCCTCTGGATATTGTGTCAGTTTCAGCAATGTATTGTTTTTAATTGTCCTGGATTGCTCGTTTTATTCTCATCTTTATATACAACCTGCCAAAACCCCAACCCCTTCTGGATGCCATAGTCTCAGCAGGACACCACCACTGCTTTGGCCATACCACAAATGTGGGTTGGGTTGTTTCCCCAGAAAATCACAGGCTTCAGGGGAACTTGGTGCCCAAGATGCTTTTCAGAAGTAGAGGAAAACTAGAGACACTTAGAGGAGTATCAGGACAATGTGACTTAATTCATCAGCATAAAAGATAACAGAAATCATTTTTCAGTGATGAAATTAGTGGTATTTCAGATGTGTGCTTGGCTAGTTTCATAAAATTGTTTGAAATGCTTTCTCAGCTATTTTAAGTGTGGTTGAAGACATGGGAATTTCAAATGTTAATTAAAAACATACTAACCCTTAGATGTAGGTTAAAATTACTTTACACACACATCACATATTCATATTGAACTGTTTCAAAATAAAATACCATGCAGGCAATATCGCAAGCTCAGGCACGTTTTTAGTAGAGATCTAGATCAGGACACAAATCCAAGAGATCAACACTCTGCTTTACTCAGAGTTCCCCCTCCCATTCAAAGTTAAGAATTAGTAACATTCTGGGCCTCCCTGTTGGCACAAGGCGTTAAGTCTCAGCACTATGAAGCTATCAGCAGTCACTACAACAGAGTTCAATCCCCGGCAGGGAGCGTCCCACATGGCCCAGCAGACCTCTCCTGACTCGCCCACTGCTCCCCTCAGCAGTGTATTTTAGTCAATCTGCCTGTCCTGCTCCCCACTGCCTCTGGTGAATCCGCTCACCAGCCCCACAGCTCTGGCCTGCACCCCAGCTGTTGTAGGAATAAATAAATAAATCTTTTAAAAAAAGAGAATTAGTAACATTCTAATCCAGAGTTCTGGGCCTGATTCCTCCTCTTTCTAGGATGAATTGGTTTTCTCTCAGGAAGTTCCTTAGACTCATTCAAAGAGACTCTAGGGCTCCATCCAACATTTCCTAACTATGGCCAGGCTTGGCTTTCTATCCACATGTAGTGCTTCAAGTCTTGCTACCACACCAGCATGTATATGACATTTTCTTCCCATCAGATTTCCTTCCTCTCAGTGACTGAGCTGGTTCCTTCTTTCTCTCTTAAGAGCTGTCCATCTTATTTGGGGTTCAATGACCTCCTCTTTTACTTTTTTGTTAGAACTGGAGAGAAACTATGCAGTGCCAGCAAAGCGCAGAGCAGGTTCTCTATGACCCAGGCAGATGGGTAAAAGAGGAGTGCTGAGCCTTTGGTGGTTTTTCCAGGCTTTTAATTATGTTTCTGCACTACTTGCAGTTAGGCAACCAGGTGCAGGGCAGGCAAGGCGGCCTGGGGGCCAGTAAGTCAGCGAATCTTCACTCTTTTTGGGCTCTCTGGCATTCACTTGTGGTCTTTTCGCTGGTCTCCACTGCACTCTGCCGTCTCTGTTCTCTGCTGCCGCCCTTACATTCGCAGTCTCCCAGGCCCAGGTGCGCCCACTCACACACACCCACACCGTACTCCAGGTGCCGCCATCAGGCACGCCTGTAAGGCCACAGGTGTTGATCATTATGCTAATAGCGGGAGGGCGGAAAAAACCTGACAACTTTCATGTACCCCCACAGACTAGTTGTTCACCCTTCCTCGTTGATCAGGGGTAACCAGTTTATAAAGACTCACAGTCAGTGAGGAACACAGTTCAGTACTGGTAAAATTGATTTGAGTAATGTGAAGCAACATTTACTTCTTAATCCAATTTGAACTAGAAAGCCAGAGAAATGCAGACCTTCCCAGCAGGTGAAGGGCTAAAGCTGTTGCGGAAGATTCTTCTCTATGAAGCATCTTTACCTGAAATCAGGCAATTCCAAGAGAGGGGGATGAAAAGGGTGAGCCAGGGATTAGCATCAGCTGTTGGCATCTTAGACCCACTCAGCAGACTCAGTGGGCGGGAGACTCACCATTATCCCTCCCCAGAGTCAGTGCTCAGATAGAAAGGGGACAGGAAGAGAATGAGTCTCCTCAAACGCTCTTGACCAAATACTTCAACTGTCAACACTCCTTCAAGACTTCCCTTCTCCCTAAATTTACTTTTCAAGATGACACGATTCTTTCATGATGGAGGCATAGAAGTTTCAGAAGAAAGAGCAGAGTTAAACTTCTTTTTGCTTCTCTCTAACTCTCTTTCCTCCTAGACAACGCGAGGGTGAGATGGGGGTGCGTGAGAGGCTCCCACTCAGGAAGTGCTTCTTTTTGAAGGCCCAGTGGACAATGGCATGGGACCCATAATTTAATGGAGGCAAATAGAGTCCCTAAGTGTCCCACTATGCCAGCATTAGAAGTTAAAGAGGTTTGAACCTAAAGACCTAGGTGGTTATTTAAAAAAAAAACAAACAGCAATTTCCAGAAATAACTCTTATGGGTTCACAATTTCAGAGACAAATGAACATCTCCATTAGCTATTCAGATAACAGGGAGACCAGTTGTCTCTCTGCTCCCCAGCAGGTCAGCATTTGATCACGGTTGAGCCTTTTCCAAGCACCTGCTTAAGTTTCCAAATATAGCCAGCATTAGCATTAACCCCAATCTCATCATCATAGGGTGATGACTTGTTCTTTAGCCAAGTCTGTGTGCCATTTCCACCCCCAAACACTCATGCAACAACAGTGGGGTTTGGACACATGCTCAATTGATTCTACTACAAATACTAGTAACTATTTTGGAAACCTGACAGTTGCTATTCAAATTCTTTTCTAATGGCCTAGTGCTACAGCCTCAGAAGAACTTATTAAGGAATGGTGACCTCACTTGAATCTTTAATAGTCTTCCACTTCTTTTAATAGGTATCAACATGAACTTCCTCAGAGAATGATCATCACATGTTTATTAAGCCCAGCAGCTGTCCTTTACTATGGAGAAAAACAAGGCCCAAAACATGTGAGTACTGCCTTTCTGAATGTCTCAGTTGAATTCCTGTTTTATTTTACAGCCTTCCAAAAGATTAAGTCCCTGATTGCACAGTTTTGTCCTATGACTTAGGTGAACTCTACATTTCCTCCAGTTATCTCATGAGAGTACACAAATTTTCATTTGGAGGTGTGAAGTTCTGAATATTAAACACTTCTTTTGAGAGGTGGGGAGTAGAAAGAGGGGGAGAGCCAAATCATAGTTAATGATCTATTGGGTTCTGTACAGCGCAATTGACATTCTGGCTTAATAAACTTTTTACTAAAGTCTCAATTAACAGCAGTTAGTCCTCAGCTGACAAGTATTTGCTCCAAAATCAGATTAAAAATGAGTTGGGCTCTTTGATTTCTATCTTTTGTTTTTGGTAATTTGAATTTTAGCTTTCTATAGAGAAAATGAATTACTCGCATAACTTGGTTAAAAGATTGTAAAGAAGTTAGTAACACTGTGAACACTTCACATTAGGTTGAAGAGGTTAACCTCATCGGAGGACTGTGTGACTGGAATTGCCACCTGGCACTGAATGTGAATGTAGTCTCAGAACTGATTTTAATGGGCGCATAGTTCATTACAGTGAGGTCAGCCAGGCTAATATGGCAGCATGAACTCATTTTTGAAAGCTCACGACTCCCAACACATGGCAGTGATGAATAAAATTGGTACAGAAAAAGAGTACCAAGAAATTCAATTGACCTAAAAACTGAGATTAATATCTTACCAGCCCAGTCATGGAAGGCAGTGATTTTTTTTTTTGGGTGTCCATATTTTTTTTAAATGTTATTTTTTTTTTTAATTTGAGATAATTGTAGGATCATATGCGGTTATAAGAGATAATATAGAGAAATTATTTGTACTCTCCAACCAGTTTCTCTCAATGCTAAACACCTTGGTTCCATATTACAACCAGACAATTGATATTGATACAATCCATCAATCTTAATCACATCTCAAGAGGTTCGCATGAACTGATTTTTGTGTGTGTGATTCTATGCAATTTTATATTGTATGTATAGGTAATGTAATCACTGCTTCTGTTTGGATACAGATGAAATCCATCACCATCAGGATCCCTTGTGCTGACCTTTTGGATGACTGCCATCCTCGTCTCTCATCTCTATCCCCTGGAAATCACTAATCTAGTCTTCATCTCTAAAAATGTGTTATTTCAAGAATGCCATAAATGGAAGAATCATACTGTTTCTTTCTTCAGTTGATTTTTTAAACTCAGAATAATTCACTTGAGATCCATCCAAGCTGTTGCATATATTAATTCAGTTTTCTTGCTGGATGGTATTGCCTGGTATGACTTTACCATGGCTTATCCATTTACCCACTGGAGGATATTTGGATTGTTTTTAGTGTTTGGCTATTACAACTAAAGTTGCTACCACCATTTGTGTACATGTTTTTGTGTGAATGTTTTCATTTTTCTGGGATAAATGCCCAGAATTTTTTTCTCAATATCCAAAAATAAAAACAATGGGATGAAATCATGTATTTCCTACAGTTCTTAAAAGTTATCTGTGAACTGGCTTAAACAATTGTAATTGTGTTAGAGGTAGAGAGTCATCAAAATGTTTACCAGAGTTACTCTGAACATCAGCTTTGGGATTCTTTGGAAGTTGGAATTCTTTCTCAGCTAAGGCCCTGTTTATTATTTACAGCAGTCCTGTTAAGAGGAAAAAGGTTTGTCCTCTTAGTTTAGGTAGCTGTGTCTAAAATAGCCAAGTTCTGCACACGGGTAGATGTCTGCGATTTTGAAAACTGATCCTGACCCCTTTATTCTTGATGAGGAGAGCAGTCCAGCCACTGCAGACAATTAGGAATGCATTAGCGCCAACTGGGGAAGAGCAGGAAGTCTGCAAACCCCTCAGCTGAAGCTACCAGCAGCCAGAAATTCTTCCTCTCCTTAAGCTAGAAAACAGCTGTTCCTGAAAGTTGTTGCTCAAGGAACAATTACTTACTCTCTTTAAAGCAACAGATCAAGGTCTCACTGAATGGAAGTCCAAGTTATTTCTCGATCCATTCACAAAGGGCATATTTAGCATCTCCAACCTCCAACTGGCTAGAGCTTCACAAAGCATTCTGGGAAACCAAGAATCACCAAATCTTAAGCTTTGTTATATCTTCCCCTATTTCATTTTATTCAAATGGGCCATTCATTGATTATATTTTTGTCAATGTTTAGCCAATGTAAAAGGAGATGAAAGGACTTAATGACTTAAACCTATAGTTAGCAAAACCTAAAAAAAAATATTCCAAATCCATCAATCCCCAAATGTGCATTTCAGAATTTCAGGAGGTAGGGTGCCAGCCAAATTTAACAATATGCTAAACAGCTAAAATATTTTATCTTAGAATGAAACTTGTCACAATGAAACATGTAGCTTCTATACTCTGCCTGGGGAATACAAAAAATGCTTTGGCTCTGTTGTGAGAGCCATGAATCCAGCCCAGGGAAGGCAAGGTTTCAAATGGCCTTAAAATGCCTTTTCTATAACTAACTCAGATTCAATGACTCTTCCACCTTTTCTGGAGTCTGAGTTGGCTACATATGAGTAGAACTGATCATTGCCAATGACACAGGATTTCACATTAGTAGTAACAATAATGACAGTTACTGCTGACATATATTGAGGAAGCACCAGCATAGGGTTAAATGCTTTATGGGAATTATTTTCTTGAATATTCACGATAATCCAATGAGGTAGGTATTACTATCATTCCAATTTTATAGATAAAGAAACCGAGGGTAACTTGCCTAATGTCTCACAGCTATTAAGTGATAGATCCAGAATTAAATACATATCTAAATTCAAATCTAGTTGCAAAGTCCAAATTCTGAACCATATGCTCAACTCTTTACCTGTAAAATTTACCATTAGAAAGTCATTTCTTTGGAATTAGATATAGTCCTCTATTAAATGCCTATCTCTTTGAAAGGGGTTACATATTAAGGTGTTATCAATCATCAATTCCAGCATCAATGAGTTCTTCAAATCCTTCATAACTTGGTAACAAATAGAAAGGAAGTATTTCAAGAACACAAAAGGTAGTGAGTGTGGGAATTCTAGCGGTGGGTAATGAATTTATGGAGAGGTTTTGAAACTCTGGAAGAAGGCTATTACCAGAGTCCCTCTAACTCCTGAGAAATTTGCTTAAAGAGATTTAGAGCAAGGTCACTTTTATCCCTCTACCTATAAAAGGCATTGCATCCACACAAGATTGGCCTTACACACTGCCCAGTCTTTCATTCTGTGATTCACTCTATTGCTTATTTTACTGTGAGGAGACAATAGTACATGGCCCCCATGTGCTTTCATTTTCTTCTTTAAGTCTTACACTAAATACAGTGTAAGTGTATATGGTATTCTTGCCTCTGTTTATAACCAATAACCTTTGATAAGTAAGAAACCCATATACAAATTAAAGGGATGGTAAGAGTAACATGAGCTGAGGATCTGCTATACACCAGGCACCAGGACAGGAACTGACAAACATGCTTTGTTAAATATTCACAGCAACACACCCAGGAAGGTGTGTTTTCTCCATTTTACATAAAGAAATAACATCCAGATCCTACCACAGTCTCACAGCTGAAAAGAGACCAAGTCAGGACCCAGCACAGAACTTTCTGATTCCAGCCTCCACTTTTGAGCCACTACAAGATGAACTACAAAATAATCATCTTAGAAATGAACATCTTACTCAACTTAAAACAATATTCAAAGTGGAAATGATACTTTGTTTACATCTTAGTAGACAGGATATTAAAGAAGGTTGGTATGGCCTTGAGAGGGGGAAATGTAGTGAGGGTGATGGGAAAGAAGACTCTGTCAACCAACTACCTTACAAGTCACTCATTTGGTTGTAAATGGCACATACTAGTCATGATCAACAGAAATATGGCCTGGATTGTCAATCAAATTCTTAACTGAGAGGCAGACCTGAAAGGTGGACAGATGAGGGCAACATTCCACAGAAATAGACATATTATGTTACAAGGCTGATTTTGGACCCTGAAGCCCAAGATGAACTCCCTCTGAGGCGGGGCAGGCCACTTTGAGGCCTGGTTTCCACCTGACTTCTAAGATGAGTCAAGCAGGAGATACTCCCAGACTTTCTCATCATCCTACTAGAAACGAGACCACCAGAAGAGTGAGTATCTTTAGCTTTTGCATCTCCCATTGGAGTGTTTGCTTCAATCCTTGCCAGTCTTTCCTAAATGAATGAAAGGATGCACGGGAAGTGCCTGTGGCTAAATCATATTCATGGCTCATACCCAAGTACATTTTTCTTGTCCTGAGAGAAAAAGCCTTGAGTTCTTCTAGAGTCAGGGGTTTGAATCACCTATTCACTCCATTGGTGAAGGAGGAAACCCCACCCTAAAGTTCCAGAAATGACCAAACATGACACCCACCCCTGTGAGATGAGATCAACAGCAGTTTATTAGTCACAGAGACTCCTAGGCTGGGAAAGAACACCACAGACTACCCATGGCCACATGGGGGCAGCACTTGAGAGCAGGGTGACCAACCAGAATTGTGGGAGACAGACTATGGTGTCAAGAGGAGTTGCTTCTTCAATTCCATGGGAGGATGTGATCAACTCATTTGAATAATTCCATGAGCTCTTAAGAAGTCTGCTACGGGGGGGAGAAGCAGAGACTGTGCCTGGTTAAGATATAGGTAGAAAGATTAAAGCTAACGCGCAATATTATGTGTACTTTGACATCTGAGGAAAACCAGGAAGACCTCAAATGGTCTCACCACAAGTTCTCCCCACTCATTGACTGTGTTTCCACTGTGTATATTTTCTAATTTCACTAAATGAAGTATTTTCAAGTCTTCACACCTGTTTGTAAGGTAGATTTGTTATGGATTTGATTCAAACAGGCCAGTCGGCCTTCAAGCTTTACCTCTTACCCCAACCACAATAGGCCTTTTTCCTCCTCTTTTCACAAAGAAGAGGTATGGTTATAAATGAATCAGTAGAAATTCAATACACTGTGTGATTTAAAAGCTATTTAGTAAAAGCATTTGATATGCATACCACAGTGTTAAACTCATGGGAAGTAAAAAGATAGATGCATACAACAAAACACAACTTCCACACCTAAGAAGTTTATAGTGCATATATACACACACAATTAAGTGAAGGTTCAAATAACAAAATTGTAATCCAGATGTTAGTGGAAATTCCACATTCCTTTCCCTCCCACAATTTCCAGAAAAATTCCAGAGACTTCCATACTCAAAATCACATTTGAATTTATTAGTATCAGCTGTCACTATAATCTTGCTAGCACTTTTATTTCTGTCTCACAATTGCTGCCTTTTCTTGTTCTGTACCAAACCAGCACTACTCTCATTTTTTAAGGCATATTTTAGTATAGCAATTTTTACTCAACCTTCTGAAAATAAAGGTGTCAATAGGAAAAAATATCCAATTCTATATTTTAAAAAATTCTTTGACTATTGTCAACAATGAAGGCCCCAGCATCCAGCTATGTATTTCAGCTTTCTTTTTCTCTTACTTCTTGTTAGTCATACCTCCCATGCTATAATCAATGCAATTCAGCTCTCCTTAATTCAGTTTAAACTTAATTCAGTTTCCTTGGCACTTTAGCTAGTCCAAAGACCTACTGGCTACTAGACAATGAGTCACCCACCTCCTCATTGGTCTCCATAAGACAACTAGACAAGTATATATATTTTTCCCAGAAATGTTGATCTTATCATTCATCCTTGAAAGTTGTAGGGGGTGTGTGCAGAAATGGCTACAGTTAACTTTGATTTTAAGTAACATTTCCCTTTCTGTTACTCCAGCTCTGTGCAGGCCCATGAGGAGGGGAGCACTGTGGACCCGAGTGGTTGGAAAGGATTACTTGGGGAAGGACTATAACTTGAACTCATGATTATGACTTAAAAATTTAGGAACGAAGTTTAAACTGAAAACTTCAGATTAATTTTTAATGAAATATATGTATCTTTAATCTCTCATTCTTTTCCAAATTCCATTAAATGTCATAAAATATCAAAAGAAGAATAAACCCAATGTGGTACTGAAAAACCAGTATGGGTATCTTCAAGCAAGTACAGAATTCCTGAACGATATAAAGCAAGTGGAAAATCTGCTCAAAGCTGAGGAATTCTCAGCCTCATGTAGTTGAAGGAGAGGAGTGCCCTTCCCCCAGAAAAAAAGAAAAACGGAAAATGAAATTTTAAAAACAGGTGAAGGAAGGCAGTTAATTTTCAAGAAGAATCTGAGAGCAAAGAGTAGTAATTCAAAGAAGGAACTGGTTATGGCTGAATAACTAAAGGTCTTAAGAGCAGTTGCACCTGTCCTGTGCTCTCAAAATTGGAGGTTCTGTAGCTGTCCACAGGGTACAGTCTTCGATCAGCCAGATAAATGAAAATTCTGATATGGGTTGTTCTGAGGGGAGATGATGGAACCAGAAAAACTGGAAGTTCCCTAAGTAATATGTGTTCACTATGACGTTCCCAAAGAAAACACAAGCAACTTGTATATATTTCCCTCTGCTTCCCCTATCAATTATCAAAATAAAGGTTTCTATATTCAGAACCTGTCATTGTCAGAAAAGCAGGATTTTTACTTGATTTGAAGAAATGCATCCCAGCTACCAATCCAAAACAACACAGACCATTAATAAATATGACTATAAATCAACAATCACTTGAATAAAAAAAATTAAAGAGAGGAAACAAACTTAAAGAGTGGAAGAACTAATTCCTGAAGAAACAGAGTTAATAGAAGAAACAAAAGTCAAGAGCATGTCACATCCAAAAGAGCAGATGGTGGTGGAAAAGAACCTATAGAATCCTTGAAAATTAAAAATATGATCACCAAAATAAATAGCAGATGGTCTAAATAACAGAATTTACATAGCAGAAGATAAAGTTAATAAATTAAAATATCTCACCAAGGAAATTTCCCAGGGTATACTAAAAAGTGAGAGGAAAATAAGTGCAAAATTAAGAGACAAGAAAGACGGATACAGGAAAGCCAACATTCATCTAATTAGAGTTCTAGAAAGGCAGAAAACTAAGAGGAAATAGTCAAATCAATAATGATGTAAGCACATGTCAAAATAGTCAACATCACTAACCATTAGAGCAATGCAAATCAAAATCACAATGAGATACCTCTTCACACCCACAGAATGACTATTATCAAAACAAAACAAAACAAAATTAAGCAAACAAATGGAAAATAAGTATTGAACAGGATGTAAAAAATTTGGAACCCTCTGTTTTTCTAGTGGGGAATATAAAAGCTGCAGCCACTGTGGAGAACAGTACGGTAGTTCCTCAAAAAATTAATTCGAAAAGTATAGAATTATCATATTATCCAGGAATTCACTTCTAGGTCTAGAACTAAAAGAATTAAAACAGGGACTCAAACATATATTTGTATACCAATATTCACAGTAACATTATTCACAATAGACAAATTAAGGAAACAACCCAAATGTCCACTGAGAGAGAAACAGATAAATAAAATGTGATATGACCACACAAGGAAATATTTTCAGGCTTAAAAAGGAGTTAAGTTCTGATATATGCTTTAACAGGGGAAAAAATTTGAAAATCTTACACTTAAGCGAAATAAACCAGACACAAAAAACAAATATTATATGATTCCACCTCTATCAGGTACTTAGCATAAAAGTGAAATAATGGCTTCTAGGAGATGGGGAAGAGGGAAATAACTGGGTTATTGTTGAATGATTGCAGAGTTTCAGTTTGGTGTCATGAAAAATTCTGGAGACACATGGTAGTGGTGGTAGATGGTTATACCTAGTGTGAATGTGCTGAATACCACTGAATTGCACATTAAAAGTGGTTAAAATGGTAAATTTTATGTTATGTATATTTTACCATGATAAAAAATTTAGCAAAATATATAATGCTTTGCATTAAAAAGACATTTTTAAGTGAAAAAGAAGCCTATGTAAAATTCCACTGAGCTGAAGAGTCTTCAGATTGTTAAAGAACCCATTGAGGGCTGAACAGGAATAACTTTTTTTTTTTTTTGAAAAGTAGTAATTTTAAAAGCAAACCTAAACACATTATGAGGAATTTTCTGAATTCTAAGATTAAAAAGAAAAACCTAAGAACTATGGAGAGAATAAGTAGATTCCTACCAAAGAGCAGGAATCATGCTGACGTCTTAACCGTAGTACATCATGCTAGAAAACAATGGCGTGATCCCTTCCAAGTTCTGAAGGGAATGACTATGAGTCCAGAATTCTTTCTTCAGCAATAATGTCATTCACAGGTGCGGAGAGGGAGGTCAAGTTTGAACATGCAAGCTTCAGTTTACCAGTTATAAATTCTTGCTTGAACAGTTATTGGACGGTTTCCCCCCAACATTTCAATTTGAGGAATTATAGAAACTAGAAGTTTTAATTAATGATTATTGATAATTTTGCTATAAAACACTAGAAATTTAAAGAAAGTACATAAATAAGCACATAAAATAATTCATAATAATTAGAATGAATATATCAGAGTAATTTCAATAAAACTGAGTGAGAAGATTTGCCTTATTCTAAGGCAAATGAGATTTTTTTTAATCTTTTTTTTTAACAATGAGTTTTTGCACTTGCTTCTCCCCCACCATCCCTCAAACCCCTTTAATCTTTTTTACTTCCCTCCTTAACCTCAAAACACCTCACTTCATTTATTATAAGTTTTTACAAGTATTTTGCTTTGTTGAATCATCTCATATGTAAATATCCACTATTTGTCCTTGTCATTTTGACTTACTTTACTACACATAATTATCCAGAACTCCTTCCATTTCATTTTAAATGACATTTCGTCTTTCTTTATGGCTGAGTAATATGGCTGAGTAATATTTCATTGTGTAGCTATACATCTGTCTGATTTACTCCTCTATGAGTGTGCACTTAGGTTGTTTCCATGTCCTATTATAAATAGTATTATAATAAACATTGTAAAATATAATTTATTGAGTTTATGGTTTTATGTTTTTTTGATAGATGCTCAAAAGTGGGATTGTTGAGTCATATAATAGTTTCATTTTTAGTTTTTTAAGGTAAATCTGAATCACTTTCCAAAATTACTGCACCAGTTTATAGTTCCATCAACATTGCATTACATTTCCTTATTCTCTGCATCTTCTCTGGCACTTGTTGTTGGGAGTCTTTTTAATATGTGGCAGGAATGAGATTTTATATATAGATGATATGTTAGTTGTGAGAGAAAAACTGTTTAAATGTAATTGCTAAAAAACCTAAGAATACCAGTAAACCTAAGAATACCAATAAAAAGAATACCAGTAAATAGAATATTTAAACTTTCAAATACCAAGGCAAGAAACCTTATTTGTAAAAACAAAAAACAGGGACCCAAAATGACACACACACACACACAAAGAAGCCAAACTAAACAAAAATAAGTCTTACAAATAGAAAATACAACACAAGAAAGTAGTATGAGGATGGACTGTCTTAGCAAACGCACCCAGCCTAGCTTGACCCAAAGACTGTTCTGATGGGCACTAAATGATTTAATTAAATATACAATTATCTCAATAAATGTGAATGGATTAAATTTATCAATAAGAATGCTTAGGCCTTAAGTTTTGTTAAAGCAAAGGGAGAGCAAGAGTGAAAGTGAAGGCAAGAGAAAACACCTTAAAACAAAATTCCTAATGTTTTTTTAAGAGAAAATTTCAGACCAAACCAAACAAATAAAAGAAAAGCAGGGATGGCAAGTGTACCATTGAACAAACTGAAGTTCAAGTTGAAAAGAATTCAGTGGAAGAAGGAGAATATTTTATAATGATAAGCGCTATAAAACTAACATGAACCTCAGGATAATATTAAACATATTCATCTAAAACTACTAGGAATACCAGGAATTGAACTGATTCAATTGGTTGAAAGGGAGGAAGGACTTTTTGGTAAAAAGAAATGACACATTCAGTGGTCATAACTGGATAATAGTAGGGTGACCTTATCTAAAAACTAGAATCTGGAGATAGGAATATGGAATAGATTGAATGCCAGGTAAGTGGATCCTTCAGGAAAGAAGCAGAGGAGAAGAAGAGAGGTGAAAGGTGTTCTTTAGGAAGGTGAATCAGGGAGTGGTATGTAAGACTAATTGGAGAAGAAATTAAGTATTGGCAAAACAGACCAGAGTGCATGCTTACTATTAGAAAATCAACAATAGATTTTCATCTAATTCTGTGATAGGTTCACTATCACAAAGGAGTTTTTTTTGAAATTGAATTCAATAATGTATATGAAATCACTCTGAAAATTGAGGTCTATAAAATATGCAATATTAATATTAATTATTCTCATTGATTCTATAGTATTATATTTAAATACTTAGAGTCACTAAATTATGATCAGTGTAAATTGGTATCCATAATCCTCATCCTGTAGGTAATTGGAAGCTTTGAAGAACTTGATCAAAGTGAATTCTTTACCAAGAATCCAAGAGAAGCCAGAGTATGAGCAATTATAGAGGCTGCTCAAGCACATCTGTTTTTCTTCTTCTTTATTTTTCTGTACAGTATCCCACCCTGTGCTGTGCAGAGCGCTGACATGAGGGCTTTGGAGGGTCCCACTAACTAGGAGAATGTTTTCTTTACTGGGATATTAAATCAGTTATGTAAATTTAAGAAAATTTTTGATCCCTACATTTTTAAGGAAATACAATTCCTGACCTGATAGTGCTCAGGATATGCACAGAAGCAGCTGTAGAGAATGAATTTGCCTAGTTCTAGGAGCTGTTGTGAGATGCATACCCCCAATCACCTGCACCAGTGGAGAGGAGCCAAGGTGGAGATAATCCGAATGGTGGATCATGAAAAAGCACATTGCTCTGGAGTTTGGGAGCACAATCAATTACTTTCTTTTCTTGCAGTTAGGTCTTTCTAATTGAGTATTCCCTAGGTTAATATTCAAAGTCATTTGCTATCCTTGACCACACATTAATTTATAATGGGAGGGATGGCCCAGGTACCCTGGTTGGCAGTAGTGCATGAGCCTGGGCTTAACCATTTGCCACAGATAATTACAAATGGGTAATTCACAGCTAGATAATTGAGAATTCTTAAATTCTTTGTGTGTGTGTGTGTGTGTGTGTGTATGTGTGTGTGTGTGTGTGTGTGTGTGTGTAGGTTAGGTGCCAACTAAGAGTTCTGTATCTGTCATTGTATGTGTTCATGAGAGAAAGGGAGGGAAATTAAGAAGGATTTTATGATAATTTTATGGTAACCCTTTAGCATTACTAGGAAATTACCAAGGTCTTTATTTTAGGGATTGAAGTAACTTCCTTTAGTCACTTTCTAACTGAAAATTTGAGGGTTTTTATTTTTAAAGGGAGGAGTTTAACCATAACTTTAAGCTAATGATTTTAATGTCATATACCAGTCAAAGAAAATATATATTAAACACGACATGAAATATCATTTCTCAACTGGTTTCATCAAGAGTTAAATGATCAGTTTTGAGGGAAAATAGACTATTAAATTCAGGTTTTTTATGAAAGTCTCACACTTTAGAAATGGCAACAAAAATAAACAGTTAATTATCTTTCTGGCTTCACCAAACACTGTTGCGAGCTATAGAGAGCACATGCTAAGATAGATATCATTATTACTGAGAATATGAGCGACTTGTATTTTTTCCATAATATCTATAAAATATAATAAGCTTAACCAAAGTGCATGCACAATATTTTCTTGACAAGTAGAAGTAAATGGCTTGTCTTACTCTTTGGCGAACCTGTTTCAAATTACGAGGTTAAAGATAAAATAGCTACTACTATTTAGTAATGGCAATTGAGAAATTAAATAAATACCAGCTGGTCAAAACCATATAGTAGAGGTGACAAATGACACACTTTCTTGCTGCCTGCTTCCCATTTTAGACCGGATTCTGGCCTTGATGGGAAGGGACAGTTTGAGCTCATCGGGCCGAGGCTGAAATCTCACCTGCAGCTCTCCCGTTCTCCCTCCGGGTTCCGGCTGTGCAGACTGGGCCACTGTAGGGTAGGCGGAAGAGGTATCAGGGTTTTCTGCCTACCCCCTCAGTGATGGGTCTCTGCAGGCCTGTGCGGGCGTGCCTGAAGAAGGGCGGGGCGGGGCATGGCGTGGCGTAGCATGCGCATGCTCGAGGCAGAGACGCAGAGAGCACGAGGAGGAAGAGCACGGCAGCAAGAGCGGGAGCACGCGGCAGCAGTGGCAGCAGCGTCACAGAGCCCGGAAAAGCTGAAGATTTGCCTGTGGCTAGGAGGCCTGCTAGTCTCCGCCCCACCCCACGCTGCTACCCTACCTGCCTTGTACATAGTTGCCTTGTTAACAAAAGAGGTACTAGAAAGCCTAAAAAGCCCCTGAGGGCTGCAGGACTCCTCCCTTTTTGACCTGTCTGCACAGCTACATGGAGAACCTGTGCTTCCTGGTATCTTCCTGCCACTCCAGCCATCATGTGTGATCAGAGACGGAAGGACACGCATAGTGAGATATTTTTCCAAAGACAAAAGCATGAAGCAGGTGCATCTGAGACAGGGGCGGTGGGGGTAGAGAGTGGGGGAGAGAAAGAAAGTGAAAGCAAAAGAGAAAGAATTTTACTGATAACTTCCTGACTATGACTTAACTAAAATTGGACACCTTGAGATGCTTCTGTATCCTTATGATAAAAACTATAATTAGCCCAACTTAAGTGGATTTCTTCTTGCCACTATGTATAAGAAATGGTTCAAACGCTATGCTAATTTTCAAGATTTCCAAAGAAGGCAATAACTTACTTTTTCCTGCCAGAATTTCAGAGAGAAACAAGCAAATCTGACATTAGAAATGCAGTTGCCACACTTTGAGTTTAGATCTCAAATGAACTTAAAGAAACAGTGGGTGTATTTATAGGGCCTGTAGTTGACTTATCTAACGCAAAGGTATGACCATAGCAATAAGGAGGTAGAGGTGGTCAAGAATTTAAAAGTATTTTTTCTTTAAGTGGTGGTAATATTAAGTATGGAGATTATATGCAGCAACTTAATTATTTATACATGCTGATGAATTGTTAAGTGACACAATGACTTAGGAAAATTATTTGACTTTTTTTTTTAGTATGGTTCACAATATATCAAACCTTATGTTCCAGCAATTCCACTTTTACATATTTACCCCAAAGAAATGCAAATGTATGTCCAGGAAAAAATATTTAAACAATATTCATTACAGATTCATTTTTCATAACATAAAATTTTAGAAAACACTACACTTTTCTTCAACAAAGAGATGCATAAACCAGGTGTGCTAAGCTTCTTAGCACAATTGAATGCTTCTCAGAAATAAAGAGAAAGAAGCTACTAATTATGCCATAACATGAATGAATCTCTGAAAGTCCTTGTTGAGTGAAAGAAGCTAGAGCCTAAATTCCATGGTGTGCTCAGTGACAGGCAAGCTGAGTGAATGGAGAGAGAGATCAGAGCAGTGACTGAGTGGAGGAATTGTGGACTTTGAAGAGAACGTTCTAGAGAGGAATTTTCTAAGCTGATGACCACTGTTTAATAACTTTGACATTAAACTTTGGGATATTGGTTTACAGGTGCATACTCTTGTCAAATTTCATCAACCTGTTCACTTGGAGTCTGGGCATGTTCCTGTGATGGGAAAGTAAAGACAGTATTTGGCAAAACAAAAGATAAAGAGTAGTTTTGAGGGCAAAATATGTCATCAAGTGCAGTGCTGCCCCTAGGAGTATGCTTTCCAGTTCCAAAATGCAGGGTTCAAGTCCCAGTCCCATGACTACTGGAGAGCCCAGACAAGTCAGTTAATCTCAGCTGTAAGCTGCTCATGCTAATAGAAGCTCTCACCTAGTGGGACCCACTATGAGAATAAAATGAGTTAAATCCACAGCCCTTAAAAAGTGCTTGGCATTTGAGAAGTGCTTCATAAATTGTAGAATCTCATGGTTCTTTTCAGAAAAGAAAACAAACTCTGAAGTGGATCCTCATGCATAGCCTGATTATTGTGCAAATTTTAACGTATCCAAGTAGAAAAAGATACATAGACGTGAGAAAACTTGAGGACTTTGCCTGTATATTCCTTGGAAAATGTCATCAGCACTTTTGTGTGGATCCAGCAGTGATGGTTCTGTTCAGAGAAGAGGCAGATCTGAATTTGATATGTCTGTTTACAGGTAGCCAAGAGGCTGTGAATTCTAGCAAAGGTTTCATTATTTTTGCCTATCAAGGAGCTACTGGCATTAAAAGCATTTCTTCCCACACCTGTGGTTGCAAAGCAACCATCCCATTAGCTTAGATGGTTACTGTTTGCTTGCTTTCTCCAAATTACTTAAACTAGAACTAGTCAGAATTGTAGTAGAATATTGAATAGTGCATTTGTTCTTATTGGTTCAACCTTCATTTGATCAATGATCTTCATTTCACTGCCGATTTTACCAACAGTAACCATGCATTAGCCCTCAAAATGACTACATTACTACAAACTAGATTAACTTAGCCAGTTTATACTACTGGCAATAGTTTGTCTTTGTTCTGAGATAAATATAAAGTCCTAAAAGTCTGATATAGCCCTCTTGGAAAAAATTTGATGAATTCCCTAGTAGTGTACAGGAATCCAGAGACATTACTTACTGAAATGGATGCAGCCATATAATGTATCTTATTGAATCAGAACTATTTCCTAGTTGATTATTGGGTGCATAAATCCAATCAGAGTTATCACCTATCGAACTGAAAACATTAAACTTACAAAGGCAAATGGATCATCCGGCAAATCATAAATATTGCCAGTGCATCTACGTGTCGGTACTTTGTTATCCTGAGTCAGTACATGGGAGAAACATTAACTCTTCAAGGGATCAGGATAGGGTAGCTGCATTCTCTTAGAGAAGATTCCACACCATTCAATTTTAGGAAACTGAACTGCCTTGCACCCAAAAAGGCACCCTTCCAAACAGTACGTGACAAAGCACGCCTTCTGTCTCCCTGTCCTTTCTCCCCTTGAATCAGTGACCTTCAGAGCTGGAGACAAAGCTAGTCTGCTGCATTGAAAACAGGTAGCACAGGAAAGTGACCCAGTATGATCGAGAGAATATTAGATTGTTCTCACTGATCAAAAGAATGTAAAGTTGACCTGTCATTAATATGCTGCTCCTACTTTCTTCCTGAGAAAAAGTTGAATTTCGGGCTACCAGGAGAAAGCAGGGCCATCCCAGGGTGAAGCAGAGTGAGCTTTTTTTTTTTCTTTTAATTTTAGTGGCTTGTCAAGTCCCCTATTCTTGCCCTTCTCTGTGCTCCTTTTGGTTTCCCTGCTCCCTGTACACTTAACCATCGAATAGCCAAACATCTTAAATTATTTCTAGACACTTCTGCTTTCCAATAGGTTATGTTGTTTTCCGCATAAGCATACTCACACCAGTCTGATCATGTGTTCTACTTTTTAATTGGAATCCAAGGTCGCCAGTGTGCCCACGATGAAAAACACTGCTCATTTTGTGCGGGCTGTCCGTCTTCATTCCTCTGTCATTAAGTTTGGCCGACATTTTGCTACTTTGGTATTCCCTGCCATGGTCTGTATGTTAGTTAACATTCTTTTGGTTGCAAGTGATAGAAACAGTGTCTGCCTAACTTAAGTAAAAAAGATAGTTGTTGAAAGGATACTGAGGCAGCTCCCAAACCTGAGGAGGATGAAAAGAGCCTAAACTGGCTGAATCCCAGCAGCAGAAATACTTCCAACAATGACTAGGAGTATTATCTCTTTATCACCAAAGAATGGCACATTTTTCAACCCAAATGTTTCCATGGCTTTAACAACATGGTTTGGCTCACCTTGATGGGATAGAGACTGCAAAGCTAACAACAGATTATAGTATACCTACCAAGCGTGACAGGCCAAGTTTTGAAAAAGAAAACTGCTATAGCCCAGTGCTCTCTAAAGCACTACCATTGACCTGAGTCAG